>CM055441.1:14539424-14683294 GCA_029228465.1 Salix viminalis
AGCAGTGAAATGATTTCTTGGTGTCACGTATTCATCCATTCTATCTCAGTGAGAACACCCATCTCCAGAGCTAGGACAAGCAACGTGAATGTGATGCTTCGCAGTGTTTATAGAAAGAGACTTTTCCTTTTCATGATTTGATACATGTATACCTTTTATTTTTCTTTGTTTCAGTTTTTTCACTCCATCGGCTCATGTCTGTAATGAAGTGATTAATTTTGTTATTTGTTGGCTTCTTTTCCCATAAATATTTTCTGAAGCCCTTTGTCAACAATTAAATTTGACTTGAGTACCTTTCTTCACGCTTGAGATTATAGTTACTATTACATATTCAAAAACTAAATTATTTAAACTAGGATAGTGTTACTTTTATTAATCACTCTTCAGAATTATACTTTAATTATTTGAATAGGCTAAAATTGTTAAGAATTGAAACTGCCGAATGAAGAATAATTTATTCATCTTTATTGAATGAGATGGGTTTATAAATACCCTTTACAAGCTTAACAGAAACAAGAGAAAATAGCTCATATTTAGAGTTCGAGATACAATTAACAGAACTAGAAAAGCATTAAATGATTTCCCTAAAGACTCGGGCTTTATTAAACTAATTGCTAAAGACTAGGAATTAAGTTGACTTATTCAAGCTGACCAGGACAACTGGGACCCAAACTTTCTCTCCATTCCCTCCCTTAAACTAGTTCCTTAGCTTTAACTAGTTTAGTTCAGGAACTTGACAAACTCTTAGTTGACTTCGAGACCTCTAAAATGCTTCCACTGTGCGAGGTTTTGTGATCACATCGGCCAGTTGTTCTAGTGTTCCACAATAAATCAACTGGATTTTTCCTTCTCGTGTGAGATCACGAAGAAAATGGAAACACACATCAATATGCTTGCTTCGACCGTGTAGCACTGGATTTTTTGATAGTTTAATTGTAGAGCTATCATCACAAAAAATTTAGTGCAGCTACTCTCCTCTAGACTCAGTTTTTCAATTATTCTTTTCATCCGAATAGCTAGACTAGCACAAGCAGCTGCAACCACAAATTCTGCTTCAGAGGTTGAGAGTGTGACAATGGGTTGTTTTCTTGAGGACCATGCAACAGCTCCAGATCCTATCATGAAGACATAGCCCGATGTGCTTTTTCTCATTGTCTGCATACCCAACCAGATCTTTGCATCCTCCCTTCTTGTAAAAAATTCCAAGTCCAGTAGTTCCCTTCAAGTACCTCATTATCCTCTTGGCTGCCAGCAAGTGCAACTTAGTTGGTTTCGCCATGTACCTGCTAATCAAGCTTACTGCAAACATCAAATCTGGCCTCGTAATAGTCAAGTACATAAGGCATCCTACCATTTGTGTAAACAGAGTTTCATCAACACCAATCCCATTTTCATCTTTATAGAGTTTCCTACCTCGCACAATGGGATTATGGGCCGAATTCCTATTCTCTATCCTAAATCTTTTTAACACCTCCAAAGTATACTTTCTCTGGCAAATGTAAATCCCTTCTGTCCTTTGCAATACTTCTATGCCAAGAAAAAACCCTAGTCTCCCCAAATCAGTCATATCAAATTCCCTCATCATGGAATTTTTGAACTCAACAATCATTGATTCATCATTGCCAGTGAATATTAAATCATCAATATATAAATTGACAATAAGAATTTTACCTTCCTTGTTTGTTTTAATAAACAAGGTGTGTTCACTATAACATTTCTTAAAGCCTTCACTGATGAAATGTGCTTCAATACGGCTAAACCAAGCTCGTGGTGCTTGTTTTGGTCCGTAGAGAGCTTTCATCAATCTGTATACCTTTTGAGGATTGTTCTTCAGTTCATATCCCTTAGGCTACTCCACGTAAACTTCTTCATGAAGCTCCCCATGTAAGAAGGCAGATTTCACATCAAGTTGATGGAGAATCCAACTTTTTTGAGCTGCTAGAGCCACTATCATCTCACTGTGTCCATCCTCGCAACTGGTGCAAAAACTTCTATATAATCTACCCTTTATTGTTGCACATATCCCTTTGATACTAAGCGAGCCTTAAACTTGTCCACCTCTCCATTTTCTTTGAATTTTGTCTTGTAGACCCATTTCAGTCCAGTCTTCTTTGCTCCTGTGGGCAAGTCAGTGAGTCTCCATGTTTTATTTTTCTCTATAGCCTTCATCTCCATGTCCATAGCTGCTCTCCAATTGTCATGCTTCACTGCCTCCTCAAAATACATGGGATCTGCTAGAGCAAATAAAGCTAAGTTAGCATTAAAATCTTCTTCTTCTAAAAGTTCTTCCCCACTCATGTAGTCTCTTATCCACCATGGGGGCCTCCTAGTTCTTCTTCCATCTATAGTGACTGGTTCACTTCTATCAATGTGAGGATTGTCAATTGATTCTTCATTGACTGCTTCTTCTTCCCCATTCACCTCATTGACCGCTGCTTCTTCCCCATTCACCTTATTGACTGCTGCGTCTTCCCCATTCACTGCTCTGTTAATTTCTATGCTTGCTGCCTTGTTGTTCTCCTCGGCCTCCCACATCAGATCAGCCAATGTGTGCTCTTCATAATCTTTATCCTAGTTCCAGGATTTGTCTTCCTCGAACACTACATCCCTACCGATTACCACCTTTTTTGCAACTGGATCATAGAGTCTATATGCCTTAGACTCCTCACTCACTCCCAGTAATACACAGGTGAAGCTCTTTGCATCCAGCTTAGTCCTTCTCACATCAGGGATATGCACATGTGCTATGCATCCAAAAACTCTAAAGTGATCAACAGAGGGTTTGTTTCCACTCCAGGCTTTCTCGGGTGTTTGATTCCTTACAGCCAGTGTAGGACTTCCACTCAGAACATAGTTTGTCCATTTTACTGCCTCTGGCCAAAAAGTCTTGGGAAGGTATTTTTCAGACAACATGCTCCTAAACATGTTTATCATTGTTCGATTTTTCCATTCAGCTACCCCATTTTGTTGTGGGGTATATGCTGCAGTCAATTGTCTTTTAATGCCATGTTCTGTGCAAAACTCATTGAATTCAAATGATCTGAACTCTCCTCCTCGGTCTGATCTTAAACATTTAATATGCCCTCCTACTTCTTTCTCAACATAATTCTTAAATTGTTTGAACATGTTCAATGCCTCATATTTTTCTACCAAGAAGTAAGTCCATGCTTTTCTAGTAAAATCATCAATAAAGCATATTATGTACCTCTTCTTGTTGTTTGAAATGGGAGAAATTGGTCCATAGAGGTCTGTGTGGACAAGTTGAAGCTTCTCCGTGGCCCTCCAATTGCTCCTTTTTGGAATTGACTCCCTGTGTTGCTTCCCGATCATGCAATTAGTGCACACAGTTGATGGACTTTTGAACTGAGGTATCCCATGCACCATCTTCTTGAATTTAAGTGTCCTTAATCCCTTGTAACCCAAATATCCATAGCGAAAATGCCATAGATATCCCAAATCCCGTGTTGAAGTGTAAAGACAAGCTGTTTTTGGAGGCACATAGTTTGCAAACAACACAAACATTCGATTTGTTGTCATCTCGGTTTGAATTATGAGGCCTTTCTCTGGATGGTAGATTTTGAGCTTCTTATGTTGAATGAGAATTGCCAGTCCTCGTTCCTGCAATTGACCAATGCTCAAAAGGTTGGTCTTTAGTGTAGGCATAAGGAATACTCCATAAACAGCATGTATGCAGCCATTTAATTCCAATCTCACATTGCCTTTCCCTAACACATCCATTTTTGTGTTGTTTCCCAGCTTCATTGTCTGCCTGAAGTTCTCATTTAGGTCATGGAATATGCTCTTGTCACCACATATGTGGTTGCTGCACCCAGAATCTAAAAACCAGGTATCCTTCCTTTGAGCATCATCCTTCTCCACATATGCCATGAGCATCATCTCTTCTTCTCCTCCTAATTCAGCATAATTGGCCTCTTTATCCCAGTTTGGACACTCAGATTGAAAGTGTCCAAGCCTGTGATACTTAAAATATTCCACTATTGCTTTGTTATATGACAGGCGACCTCTTACTCTACCTCTGTATACACTTCGACCCCGTCCTCTTGCACCAAACCTGTCTTCAGAGGTTATCTTGAGAGCATGCTCTTCTCTTGTATATTGTTGAAATTCTTACTCGTGCACAATCAGAGAACCCTGCAGTTCATCAATAGAGTTGATCGATATCTCTGGACTCCTCTATCGAACACACAACATAATACTCGTGACATCTTGCATCTTCTCTCCAAAAGTTCTCATTTTGTTAGCCACTGATAATACTCGTGAAAAATACCCAGTAACTCTTTCCTCAGCCTTCATTTCTAGGATTTCAAAGTGTTTGCGGAGAGCTTGTAAATGTGACCTTTTAACCCTAGCACTTCCCTCAAATTTCTTTTTCATAGACTCCCAAATCAGTTTGGAAGTATCCTTCACCAAAATTGTCTCCAATATCGTTCGATCAATGGCCTGAAAAAGATAATTTTTGACTTTAAGGTCCTTTAGCTTCAATTCATCGAGTCCCCGTCGCTGAGCTTCTGTCTGCACCACCCCACTCTCTGGCTCAACAAACCCAGTCTCCACCAGCCCCCAATATTCCTTGGATCACAAGAATTTTCCATCAACATGCTCCAATTGTCGTAGTGACCATCGAAACGAGGAATGGCTGGTTGCACAGAATGCCCTTCAGTTGTCATTCTTCGCTGCTACAACAAGATCAAAGATTGTTACTTTGATTTCGTTAGACCCTAGTGGAGGCTCTGATACAAGAATTGAAACTGGAGAATGAAGAATACTTTATTCATCTTTATTGAATGAGATGGGTTTATAAATACCCTTTACAAGCTTAACAAAAACAAGAGAAAATAGCTCATATTTAGAGCTGGAGATACAATTAACAAAACTACAAAAGCATTAAATGTTTTCCCTAAAGACTCGGGCTTTATTAAACTAGTTGCTAAAGACTAGGACTTAACTGGACTTCTTCAAGCTGACTAGGACAATTGGGGCCCAAACTTTCTTTTGAAAAATGTCCTTAGATTTATTTTCCATAAATAATGATAATAAAGATTTCTTAAAAATATAATATTAAATGTGAGAATTACATTCATATAAAGAAATATAACTAATAGAAATACTTGTTTTGTAAGTAGAATATTTAGATTTTACCTTTTTTAATCATTTTCTATCATTAAGTTTAATGATTTTTAATTGTTCATACTATGTTTCTTTTGTGGAGCTTTTAAGTATTATGTATCAATAAAATAGCTATTTCAAAAAACATAATATATTAATTAAAATCTGTAAGCTTGAATTTATATACTTTTTATATGGATTAGTTTTAAAATTCAATAATTAAAGTATAATATTATAATAGATTTTAACCAAGTCAAAATAAGATACTTTATAATTATATTAAAAACAAAGAGGTAACATAGTCTATTAATGAAGTAAGATTAATAACTCTTGAATGGCAGTACTCCATCCATAGTTGTTTCTATAGTTGGGTTGTCTATCGTAAAATAGATATCGAATGAATTAGGGGGTTTTGCCAGCTTTTCACGCTTTTTCTTATTTTCCTGTCTAGATATTGAATTCAAGAGATTCCTCCATGACCATGTCATTTGCTGCTCTTCTTGATTGGGTGGTTGTGGGATTTCACCAATCTCTTTAGGTGGTGTACTCTATCTCGCTCCTTCAGTTGAAGGAATTTTGTCCACGGGCTTGGCCTTGGTGCCCTGAAATCACCTAGGAAACTATCAGGACCCTCTTGTTGTCTGGTCATCATTTCCCTAACTTCATCTATTGTTACCTGCAATGCACAATTTATCAGACAATCTAAAAATAATAAGAAACAAGTTGTACAATGACTTCTCCAAAATCAGATTTAAGCCATAAATAATCTTTTGAACTTCCATGCTGGACTCGCAGCCTCCATGAAAAAAACTGTGTTGCTCTTAAGATGCAATGAGAAAATATTCATCTAGTCCTTTTAGAGATGATGTACCTAGAAAACACCCAATCCCTAGACTCTCGGATGGATCAATGCTGCAAATAATGTGAAGTCTCTGCCCCCCATCTGTGTTCATCAAGTAGAAAGCTGAGCCATCAGGAATTCGGTAGATATCCCCAAACTTCAATCTTCTTTCTGCTAACTTGTCACTGTTCCCCTGCAACCCAAAATACACATCCATTAATATTTTCCATAAAAATTAAAATTCATGATAATTCTAGAGCATTAAGTCAATATCCACTTTCAGATTATATAGTAAATGCGTATAAATCATAGTTTTGAAAGAAATCCATTAATGCAGCAAAATAAAGAGATCGTGCATATTAGTAGATACCTGGCAAATGAAGAGGATCAAGCTGGAGTAGATATACTGAGGAATAAAAACTGTTCTAGGCTCCATTGTAACGAGCCCAAATGCATAGCTCTATCTACAATTTGTCAGTGTATATGGCAAGAATATCAAATATCAACAATATATGACAACCAAATTGTAACAGAAAATCTTGTATTTATTATAGACTACAAATAAGGGATTATAGACTATAAATTAGGGATTATTACATGTATTTAGAGGACTGGATTCCTCCTTCTAATATCAATAAAAATACAGAATGAAATTACATAGAAACTTGAGATTTATGACATGGTATCAGAGCCCATAATTCTGATCTAGATTTTTGATCTTCTCTTTCGGTAATTGGTGATTTTTTTTTAGGTTCTTAGGATGTCTAGAGAGGCTTTTCCTACTCGATTCAATGGAAAAAATATGCCAGCTGGGAATTTAAGTTTAGAATGTTTGTGAAAGGGAAGGAACTATGGGGGCATCTTGATGGAACTTCACCAGCCCCAATCGATCCCCAAGAGCTAATTGGTTGGTCAACCAAGGATGCAAAGATTGTCTCTTGGATATTGGGGTCTTTTGACAATCTTTGAACGTTTGGCATAGGGAAGGAGATTTGGGACTACTTCCGATGCATCTATTCCCAAAACAATTCGGCTCAAAATTTTCAGGTAGAAATGGGTATTGCCAACTACAAACAAGGTAATCTCTCAATTGATCAATTCTATGTTGGATTTCTTGATTTATGGATTGAATATACTGGTATAATTTACACTAAAATACCAAGCTGAAAGCCAGAGGGACCAGTTTTTGATGAAGCTTCGTCCAGAATTTGAGGTTGTTCAAGCAATATTGGTCAATCGAAGTCCAATACCCACTTTAGATGAATGCTTGGGGGAACTGTTACAAGAAGAACATCGACTCGCCACTCAACATGAGTTGACTAAGGAGACTGCCACAAAGGTGATAAACATGGCATACATTGCTCAAGGAAGGGGACGGCAAAAGGGTGTGGGTGTGCAGTGTTTTAATTGCATGGAATTAGGGCATATTGCCAGAAATTGCAGCAAGAAATTCTGCAATTATTGTAAGAAAGAATTATCAACAATTTTCGTATGCGACCACAAATCAACAATGGCTTAGTGTTCATTCGAAATTGGGGATTGCCTCCATGGTTGTTGCAGTTGTGTCCTCGCTGTTGGCATCAGGACCTTCATCGACAGAGAGCTCTTCATTGTCCACCCTTACTCCCGAGATGGTGCAGCAGATGATTATCTCTGCCTTCTCTGCATTCAGCATCCAAGGTAAGAAATAGATTTTAATTCTTTCTTCGATTCAGAACATAATAAACAATGATTAATGGATTCAGCAGCATCGAATCACATGACTAGTAATGAAAATGGGTTGCATAATGTGCGAAAATACATGGGCAATCATCATATATAGGTAGTAAATGGTGATAATCTATTGATTTTGTCGATTGGTAATTTGGGGTCTCATTTTGAAAATATTTTTGTGTCACCAAAATTATCCACAAGCTTACTCTTTGTTGGCCAAATGGTAGAAAATAACTGTAAAATTCACTTTGATTGTCATGGTTGTTGTGTGCAGGATCAAGTGTCGGGGAAGGTGATCGCGAAGGGGCCTAAAGTGGGACTTTTATTTCCAATACAATTTTCTATTCCTAGTATTATTTCCAGTGCTTATTCTACTGCCATTAATAATCCCAATTCTAATGTATTGACTCATTTTATGAAACATGGATATTTAGGGAATAAAAATTCTTTTCAATAGAATTTTTGGATTGTAGTTCATGCAAATTGGGTAAAAGCAAAGCATTATCACTTCCTTCACATGGTAGCCACGCTTCTAAATGTTTTGAAATTATTCATACTGATGTATGGGGTGTGAGCCATGTTCTCTCTCATGCTCAGTATAAATATTTTGTTGTGTTTATTGATGATTTCATTCGTTTCACTTGGATATATTTTCTCCGATCTAAGACTGATGTGTTCTCAACATTTCAGGCTTTCGTTGCATTTGTTAAAAATCAATTTTCTGCTCATATTAGAATTCTACGTTCTGACTCCAGGGGGAATATGTGTCCAAAGAATATCGAGAATATCTCAAAAACAAAGGGATTCTCCCTCAAAGATCCTGTCCTTACACTCTTCAATAAAATGGTGTTGAGTGTAAGAATCATAATTTTTTAGATGTTGTTCGCACCTTATTAATTGATTCTTCAGTACCTACTCGAGTTTGGGTAGAAGCTCTATCGACAGCCGTTCATCTAATTAATCGTTTTCCTTCCCACGTTCTAAAATTTGCATCTCCATACTCTATTTTATTTGGTGTTATTCCTGAGTATGATTCTCTCCATGTTTGTGGGGGTGTTTGTTTTGTTCACTTACCATTTACTAAAAGTAATAAACTTTCAACCCAAGCTGCTCGTTGTGCTTTCTTAGGATACATTAATTTTCATAAAGGGTTTATGGGTTATGACGCAAACGCTCATAAAATTCGTATCTCTCGAAATGTGATTTTCTTTGAAAATCATAATATTTTCCCTTGTTGTCCCTCTACAAAATCCATTTTTATCCATCTTCCTACATTTGATTATGATAGTCCATCTTATACCTTTGAACATTTTAATTCAGGAATTGTATACTAAAGACGTCATTCACTATCCATTTTACCCCTTCCAGACACGGAACCGACATGTGATCATTCCCCTCAACTAAGATGATCAACTCGAGTTTCACGTGCTCCAAACAGGTATGGATACTCAACAACTATTATTGATAGTATTTTTATGTCTAAGGCTTATGCTTAGGATTCTACCCAAGACTATTGGTAACAAGCATGAAAGAGGAACTTCAGGCTTTTATGCCTAAGGCTTATGCTTAGGCTTCTACCCAAGACTATTAGCAACAGGCATGAAATAGGAACTTCAGGCTCTTTAGGATAATCACACATGGGATATTGTTTCTTGTCCTATTGGCTGCAAATGGGTATACACTATTAAATTCAAACCTGATAGGTCTGTGGAACTGTATAAAGCACGGTTGGTGTCTCTTGAAAATTGTCAAGCATATGGTATTAATTATGAGGAGACATTTGCATTAGTGGCTAAAATGACTACCATACGAACCATTATGGTAATTGATGCTTCCAAGAGATGGCCACTTCATCAAATGGATATAAAAAAAAACTACATAAAGATCTGAAAGAGAATATTTATATTACTCCTCCTCCTGGTATGTTTACTCACACATCTGATAAAGTCTACTGGTTGAAACGGTCTCTCTATGGTCTAAAACAGGCACCCTGGGCATGCTTTGAAAAAAATTGCACTATAAATTTATTAAGAGCCAATATAATTCCTCTCTGTTTCTTCAGCAAACTGCTACTAGTACTATTGCTCTTCTGGTTATGTGGATGATATTATCATTACAGGATCTTACATTCCACTCATTGAGAATTTCCAGTGCTCTCTTAACAGTGAATTTCATATGAAGGATTTCGGACACCCTCAATATTTTCTTGGTCTACAGGTGCACTCTATGTCGAATGGGATTTTTCTACATCAGCACAAATACACCTAAGAGATTCTTCTCTTAGGCGGTCTTGAATTGGGGAATAGTGTTCTTACACCTCTCGAGGATAATTTAAAACTTTGTCAGAATGATGGCGACCTCTTACCTAATCCCTCCATATACAGGCAATTGGTGGGCAGTTTGAATTATCCAACCATTACTTGGCCAAATATTTCTTTTGCAGTACAACAAGTCAAACAGTTTTTACAGGCTAATTGTCAACCTCATTTAGCTGTTGTTCGAAGAATTCTTCGCTATCTTAAGGGTACATCGGGGCGAGGATTATTTTTTCTCATTGATAATTCATTACAATTAATAGGTTATGGTGATGTAGATTGATCAGGGTGCATGGATACACGTTCTATTACTAAGCGGTGTATGTTTCTTGGAAATGCTTTAATTTCTCAGAAAAGCAAAAGCAAGACCGAATCTCAAAATCTTCCATAGAATCTGAGTATTGAGCTATGTCCTGTGTATGTTCTAAAATTGTGGGGATCCAGGGTTTGCTACATGAACTGGTTTTCCTAAGCACACTCCTACACCTCTTCATGCTAATTATACAAGTGCTATTCAGATTGCTACAAATCCTGTGTTTCATGAACACACCAAACATATTGAAGATGATTGTCACTACATTCGTGAAGCTCCTGCCTCATATTTTCACAAAGCATCGGACGACTGATGTCCTTACGAAGGCTTTGTCTCGGCCTTGGCATCAACTCATGATTGACAAATTGATGCTTCTTGATCGACAACATCAATTTGAGGGGGGATGTCAGTATATATGGCAAGAATATCAAATATCAACAATGCATGGCAACCAAATTGTAACAGAAAATCTTGTATTTATTATACACTACAAATCAGGGATTATAGACTGTAAATTAGGGATTGTTACATGTATTTAGAGGACTGGATTCCTCCTTCCAAAATCAATGAAAATACAGAACAAAATTACACAGAAACTTGCGATTTGTGACATAATCCTTCCACCATAATATTGAAATATTATGAGTCTCACCTTATGTTCTTGATTCTTTCCTCAAGTGGTGCTTTTTGACTTGCCTTCCTTTGTATCAATATAGATGATAGGCTAGATTGATTACAGGAATAAAACTAAATATTATCTTTGTGTCAGAATTATAGGAGCATTATTATAGGCAAACTAACTTAATTGTAGTATCAGAGTTGTTGCTCCTTTACTATATATTTACATGTAATCTTCATTCAGAAAATAAAAAAAATACAAAACTCTTCTTGATATTTGAGCTAAAACTTGGTATCAGAGTCTTCCTGAAAGCTTCTCCTTCTTGCATTCTTCTTCTTTCCAAACATAACCATGAAAAAACTAGACGTTGAAGCTTCTGGTAACAAACACAATCCAATTATTATTCAACACGAAGGATCCTCATTTAATGTAGGGATTCTACTAAATGAGATAAACTATGACATGTGGTATCAAATCATTGAAATACATATTGCTGAGGACTAACTCTCCTTCATTCATGGTACGCAAATACCTGTAGAGGAAGAAGAGAGCTATGAAAAATAGCACGCAAACAATAAAAAAGTCAAGAGATGACTCTTTATGTCTATGTCCCCAGAAATAAAGAAAAGACATCTAAACTTACCTACTACACCAAATAATTGGAAAGCTATCTCTAAAGCTTTCTAGGATGGAACAAACAAGTTACAAGTCTCTCCTTTAAACAAAAAAATACTCTCTGCCAGACAAAATGGCAGAACAATGTCTACTATAGGAAACTAAATGAGATCCTTAGTGAATTAGATTACCGTGATAAGGTGATCACCAGAAAAAGTACTCTCTCCACCACCACCATACATCTATATGTCACCACCTCCACCATCATCTTCCCCACCTCCACCATATGTTTACAAGTCCCCACCTCCTCCATCACCTTCACCTCCACCACCATATGTCTACAAGTCACCACCACCACCACCAGCCTCCCCACCTCCACCATATGTTTACAAATCCCCACAACCTCCATCACCATCACCTCCCCCACCATATATCTACAAGTCCCCCCCACCTCCATCACCCACCCCACCACCTCCCTATGTCTACAAGTCTCCACCACCCCGACCACCACCTCCATATGTCTACAAGTCTCCACCACCTCCATCACCCTCACCTCCTCCTCCCTATGTATATATATCTCCACCACCACCACCACCATCACCTTCACCACCTTCTCCTTACATCTATAAATCTCCTCCACCATCATCTCCATCACCCCCTCCTCCGTACATCTATAAGTCTCCTCCTCCACCATCACCCCCATCCCCTACTCCTTACTAATACATGTCTCCACCACCACCTTCTCCCTCACCACCCCTCCTCCATATTACTAGACAAATTAAACTGTGTTTTTATATCCGTGTAAGTTTAGACTCGGACATTAATTTATTAAGGATTTTATTTTCTTCCTTTCTCTTGTTGCCATCCTTTCGTTTCATCTAATTTTGAAGATCTGTTTTGAATTGCTGATAATGTATTTATGAAGAGAAAAATTCCTGCAAGAAGCATTGAAATGATTTCTTGGTGTCACGTATTCATCCATTCTATATCAATGAGAACACCCTTCTCTGAGCTAGAACAAGCAACATGGATGTGATGCTTCGCAGTGTTGGTGAACATAAATATCTTCAAGAAGTATGCCATTTAGAAAAACAGATTTCACATCTAAATGATATACTTTCCATCCAAATTGACCAGCAAGAGCAAGAAGAAGCCGAATAGTGTCATCCTTTGCAACTGGTGCAAATGTGTCACCATAATCCACTCCAACCACTTGAACAAATCCCTTAACAACCAATCTAGCTTTGTGTTTAAAGACTGAACCATCAAGAATAAATTTGGTTCTAAAGACCCATTTCACACCAATTTTCTTCTTGTCGTAGGGCAATTAAGTTAATCTCCAAGTTCCATTTCTCTCGATGGAATCAATTTCTGCCTTCATAGCCTTAATCCAAGATGGAAATGTTGCACTATTAGAGTAGTTCTTAGGCTCAGCATGCACTAAATTGAATCTTTCATATACATCAGCCAAGGATTTCACCTTAGGAACTTCTGAATTTGTGGTTGCCAATGTCTGATTGATCTTCATCTTCATAACCTGTTCTTTCCACTATTGGTCTTAGAGTTATGACTCTTTGATCAACTTCCTTCAAGTCCCAATTCTAGTAGCAAAACTCATCGAAATGCACATCTCTACTAATTTGATTTTAGCTTTATTCAAATTGTATATCCTGTACCCCTTCGATTCTTTTGCATGCCGAACAAGAACTCCTTTTTCTACTGTTTCATCAAGTTTTTCCCTTTTAGTATCAGGCACATGAAAATAGCAGAAAGACCTAAACATTTTAAAATGTTTGACAGTAGGTCTCACACCAGACCAAGCTTTTAAAGGTGTCTTGTTTTGAATAGATTTAGTTGGTAGTCTATTAAGCAAATAAACTGAAGTATTTTACTACTTCAACCCATAGGAACCTTGGCAATTTCTTCTCGAACAACATACACCTAGACATTTCCATTGAGGTCCTCCTCTTCCTCATAGAAACTCCATTCTGTTGTGGAGAGTAGGGCACTGTCAACGGGTGCACAATTCCTACGTCTTGACAATAGGCTTTGAACTCCTTCGAGATATACTCTCCACCATTATCAGTTCTCAGTACCTTGATCTTCTAAACACTTTGAGTTTCAGCCAAACAATTGAAATTCTTGAACATTCAAAGTGCTTGTGACTTTGTTTTCAAAAAATGAACCCAAGTCATTCTGCTATAGTCATCAATAAACAACATAAAATACATCAAGGAAGATGTGCTCATTGGTCCATAAATGTTCCAAATGGACCAACTCTAGTTTGTTTGTGCCTCTAGTTGATACATTATGAGGAAATGATTTCGAGTGTTATTTTCCAAATTCACAGCCTTCATAAATTTGTTCACTTACATGAATTTCAGGCATGCCTTCTACCATACCACTATCAACATCTTCAATGATTTGAAATTATAGTGACCAAACCTCTTGTGCCAAACAATACTTTCATCAACTTTGACACTTAAGACATGTCCTACTATAGCATCCAGTTTAAAATAGAAACTATTACCCTCCATTTTATTTTTGCTATTGTTGAATCATGTGAATCAGTAAGAAAGCAAATTTTTTCTTTAAATGATACTTCATACCCATTTCTCAACATCTGTGCAACACTAGGAGATTTTGATCTAATTTTGGAATATAGAGAACGTTCGTATGACTTTCGTACCTTTGTTTGTGCAACAATAACAATGCCTTTCCCCTTGGCTTACACAATCTCTCCATTTCCTAGCTTGGTCTTTAGCTTAACTAATCTATCAATCGAAGAAAAATTGACAGAAACTTGGTCATGTGATTGGTGCAGCCACTGTCAGAACAGAAACTTGGTCATGTGATTGGTGCAGCCACTGTCGATTAGCCATATATCCTTTTTGAAGGTGTTGTCAGCATGTGATGCCATGAACAGATGCTATTCATCATCCTTTCCTTCTTCAGAAACATTTGCATATTGATGGATTTCCTGTAGAGGCTGTGTTTTTTTAATTCTGCAGTGCTTCTCACTATGGCCATTCTTCTTGCATAAATTACAATGAAAAATGGATATGCCTTTGAGCCATCAATTGATCTCAATATGATTTGTTCTTTTGCAATAAGAAAAAGGTGAAAAAAATTGTTTGCTTGCATGTACGATTGCTTTGCTTTTGGAAAAAATGACGGGTTTACCACTATTAAAATTTTTCTTTGGCAAATTAACAGTTATTCTTCCCTTACTTCTTGCTTGGAATTCTCCTTCAACAACTTCATCATCCCTCATTTGAACTATTTGCTCTGGCATGCGCAGTTTGCCAATTAACTCTACGATAGTGAGATGTTGCAAATCACAAGATTCTTCAATGGCAAAGATCCTGGCTTCAAATTTTGTGGAATTGACATCATAAGTTTTTCTACTACCGTATGATCAAATGTTTCCCCAAGAAGTCTCATTTGATTTACAATGTTCATTAATCTACAAGAATAGATTTTGATAGATTCATTGTCTTTTATCTTCATCAATTTGAATTTTCCTCTTAAATGCTAATAGTTTTACTGCTTTGACTCTATTGCTGCCTTCAAACTTGACTTGAGCTTATCCCAAATTTGCTTTGGTGTTTCCAGGTTCATTATTTTGGTAAAAATGTGATTAGCAAGTCTAGAAAGTAGGCAAGTAATAGCCTTGTCCTTCTTGAGTTTTTCTTCTTCGTGTGCCTTCATCTGCATGATTGTAGGATTTCTATTCAATGGTGGTGGGTCAGAATCAGTCACCACGACATTCCACAGCCCTTGGGATCTCAAGAAAAAATTCATCTTGACAGCCCAGATATGATAATGTTCACCATTGAACACTAGTGTTGCTGCAGTTGAATGTTTGGAAGAGGAAGCCATGAATCAATTGAGAAAAATCTTCTTGATTTGCCCTTAATCTCTCTATGTTAGCACTCAATCTCACTATGTTTACACTCACCAAATTCCCCTCAGCTTGTAGGATCAAGTAGCTCTGATACCACTGTTGAAATTCTTTGATTTGAACAATAATTGTTTTAAATAGTTACTGTTTAAATTGAAATGTGGGAATTACAAAATGAAAATTGTAAGAACAGATCAATTTAACTTTTATTGAATTGAATGCCAATATAAAGGCTTGCAAGAAAAACCAATTGTAATAAAATACAAACCATCAACAACCATGAGAGATTATTGGCAATTGATAG
This sequence comes from Salix viminalis, assembly GCA_029228465.1. NCBI lineage: Eukaryota > Viridiplantae > Streptophyta > Magnoliopsida > Malpighiales > Salicaceae > Salix > Salix viminalis. The sequence continues at coordinate 14,555,176 of CM055441.1, forward strand.
CAGAATTACAACTACTGTAGAAGTAAACTCTACTATTGTCAATAAAGCCACTAGGAATACCAAACTAACCTAAGATGCTTCAAACCAAGTGAAGGTGTCAATAATTAACAGCGTTGTGTGTGGATATCTTTGGGACCATGATTATAGTGATTTACTATGCCTTGTTTAAAGTCTTCTAGTAAGACATTTGGGATCTTTTAAGCTTCATCGGATGCTTTTCTTTTTTCTAACTTTTACCCTTTCTTATTGAAAATGAACTTTTAACAGCGCTCAGGTTGCCTTGGTAGTGCACTAGCTGTCATGAAGAACGAAGCGAAAGTCCTGCCTGTGAGTTTTCAATTGAACCAGAAATCCTTCATTCTCTTTAATATGAGATGGTTCCTTGTAATAATATCACTATAATAACTAAGACTATCTGTCTCGGTTCTGTTGAAATTTGCTAGCGATCGAGGCGATTGGCACTAGAGTTTTTTAAAGCCATTTTTTTGTGCATAGATAGCCATTATGGTCATTAAATTCAAACATATTAGTTTTAAGTTGATTGTTCTCTCGGTAAGTGGAATAATGGAGAGCCATTTTTTTTTATAAGGAGAAACAAATTTTGAAGCCCCTGGTCATTTCAAGATTCTGAACCTTAGAAACTGTAGAGGGGTCATGACTTCTGCAGTTATCTTGATCCCCACTTAAGTTCTTTTCCCCGAGTGAAAGATTTGAATTCGTTTCTCTTCTTCTTCTACTTCTTTTAATGGAAACTTAAACATCAAAATTTTGCTTGATTTTATGGCATTTTATTTTCTGAGTAGTGTTTTGGTGTATTTGCTTGGAGACTAATGCAAGGATTTTTTAGTAGTTGTTTCACGTCAAGACAATTGTTACTGAAATAGGCTAGTATTTAATGCATCAATTTGGATTCATGCTTCGAGTCTTCGAGGGTGTTTCTTTAGGTGACATTCATAGGGATTGGTATGCATTATTACTTTGATTTGCACTTTGGAGGATCACTTATACTCAATTTGTAAATAATTTGTTCTATCAATGGTGTTTCTTCTTTTAACCAAATACATCCTCACCTATATTTGTATTGCCAAACAAAAGTGATTTTCCCTCATCTATATGTTTTGCAACTTCGGTGATGTTTTGACTTGGCTTGCTAACACACTCACATCGTGGGGGGAGTTAACTATTTGTCTCAAATTAATACTATAGTATTAGAAGTCTTGACTATGCTCTGCTTGGGCCTCAAAGTCATGGGTCTCCTCTTCCATTCCTGAATTTAAATACTGATGTGCACGCATTATTTCTTTAGTAACTCATAATCATCATCCATGATCAAATTGAGTCATTCTTTGTTTTTCCCATAGAAGTTTTGAAATGATCAAGTCTTTGAGCGATTCTGTAGGAACCGCTCCCCTCTTTCTATTGTGTCCCAACTTCTTAGGTTGAATTAAGTTTTCATTCCTCTTAATTGACACAGATAATAGGCTGGTCAATGTGGTTTTCTGATTATGTGTTTCTGGAAAGAAGCTGGGGCAAGGATAAAAGTTGGCAAGTGCTTTGATTTTTTTTTTTTTGAAACTAGAAACCACCACTTCTATTAAGCCTATTATCTTTGGTCTGTCGCCAATCTGTTCATTGCTCAAGAAAATTACTGTCAAGACATGCATAGCAGACTGATATTACCAAGTATAATTTGAGATTTCAGTTAAGTATCCACTTATGATTGAGTTTTGTTGCTTTCAGGGTTTCGTGTCAGCAGTAACTCATTTGCATTCATTTGTTCCAGCAATTTATGATGCAACAGTGGCTGTTGCAAATAGTCAGCCTGCACCAACATTCCTAAGAATATTCAGGGGTCAATCTTCTGTGGTAGGCTTGTTAGAATTTGTTGATTTGAACAGTAACTGTTTATAACAGTTACTGTTGGAATTGAAATCTGGAAATTCAAGCTACAGTGAAAATGGAAGAAGAAGATATTATCTTATTAAGTTCGAAAATGCCTTATAAATAGGCTTACAGAAACATAAATCAAAAACTTACTCTCAACAACCATGAGAGATTATTGGTAAACAGAATCAATTATTTAAGGAAATAAATTCAAAATTCAAAATAAAAAGGAAAATTTAAAGTTGACTAAAATACTATCTTCAAATCAGCAATCCAATCTTCAATCGGCAATCCAATCTTCAATCAGCATCTTTAGTCTTCAAGGCAGTATCTCACATAATTCTAACACTCCTCCTTGAGATTTGCCTTGATTAAACCAAGACTTAATCTTAAAAAATCCAGCCGTGATCTTGGCAGTGCCTTGGTCATCAAGTCTGCCAATTGCACATCAGTTGAACAATGAACTATCTTTATGAGTTGATTCTTCTCAACTTCTCGTAGAGAATGGAATTTCACATTGATGTGCTTAGTCCTCCCATGCTGAACTGGATTTTGTGCAATAGCAATAGCTGATTTATTGTCACAATAAAGCTCGGTTGGTGAGCTTTGAACTTGACCCAAATCAGCTAGGACTTTATTTAACCAAATGGCTTGATTAGCGGCAGCAGTCATGGAGATATACTCAGACCTCAGCGAGTTGATTGTGCCACCACCTCTTGTTTCTTTGCATTCCAACAAATTGCACCTGAACCAAGAGTGAAAACATAACCCTGAAGTGCTCTTCATGTCATCAATACTACCAGTCCCAATCATGCACTGCGCATAACTCGTCAAGCATACTCCTCCCGTTTTTCGAATACATTATCCCCAAGTCACTTGTTCCCTCAGATATACTTCAACACTCTCTTAGCAACTCCCATATGGATGTTGCTAGGTGAGCTCATAAACCTTGATAATAAACTCCGCAGAAACATTAAGTCAGTCCAGTTCTGTCGTTAAGTATAACACGCCAACCGGACTTCTATAAGCGAGGGATCTTCAAGCTTTTCACCATCATGCTTCGAAATTTTCTCATTTTGTGCCAACGGAGAATCTGCTTCCTTGCATGATTCCAGCTTTAAACTTCTTCAACACATCAACAAGCATATTTCTTTTTGGCAAACAAAGATTCCAGTCTTTGCTTTGTTGTATCTCCATGCCCGAAAAATAATTCATAACACCTAAGTCACTCATTTCAAACACTTCTTGCATCTCCGGTTTGAACTTTTTCAAGCAACTTTGTATTACTTCCAGTCACCAAAGCATATCATCAACATAAAGAGAAATTATCAACTGCTCCTTGTCATCTTCTTGTTTCAAGTATAAGGTTGCTTCACTTTCACTCCTTTTGAATCCTAGTTGAATCAAATAAGAGTCAATTCTCACTGTACCAAGCCCTTGGTGCTTGTTTCAATCCATAAAGTGCTTTGTGTAGCTTATACACTTTATGTTCTTCTCCGACCAATTCGAACCCATCCGGTTGTCTGCACATAAATATCTTCAAGAAGTATACCATTTAAAAAATGCAGACTTTACATCTAAATGGTATACATGCCGACCCCTAATTGACTCGCAAGAGCTAGCAATAAACGAATCAGTATCATGCCTTGCAACAAAGTGCAAAAGTATCACCATAATCAACACCCGCAACTTGAGCAAATCCCTTGGCAACTAATCTTGCCTTGTGTTTGAACACAGTTCCATCAGGATTGAACTTAGTTCTAAACACCCACTTCACACCAATCCTTTTCTTCCCATGTGGCGACTCTGCTAAGGTCCAAGTTCCATTTCTTTCAATGGCATTTATCTCAGCCTTCATGGCTTCAACCCAAAGCTGGAGACATCTGCTGCATCGATGTATGATGTTGGTTCAAAGCATGCACTAAATTGCATCTCTCATAAACATCGACCCAAAGATCTCACTTTGATGACATTTGAATCGGTCGTTTCTTCAATTAGCAAGTGCTCGCCACTTCATCATTTGCTTCCACTTCATCATTTATTTCAGCTTTTACAGAGTCTTGGCTTATTACTTTTGGAACAAAGCATCAATAGACTCCCCAATTCCAGTACGCAAGTTTCATCAAAATACACATCCCTACAAACTTGAATCTTTGATTTATTCAAGTTGTAGACTCTGTACCCCTTTGTATCTGGCTGCATAACCAACAAGCACACCTTTTTCAGCCACTTCATCAAGCTTTCCTCTTCTTTTGGCAGTGTACTGAAAATAACAAAGAGAGCCAAACATTTTCAAGTGCTTGACGATGGGTTTGATTCCGGACCAAGCTTCCGAGTGGTGTTTGGTTTTGAACAGATTTTGTAGGCAATCTATTCGACAAATAAACCGAAGTGTTGACGACTTGACTCATAAGAATCTCGGCAATTTCTTCTCAAATAGCATGCACCTAGACATCTCCATTACTCGTCCTATTCTTCCTCTCGAAACACCATTCCCGTTGAGGGAGAATATGGCACAGTCAATTGATGCACAATTCCTGCATCTTGAAGGTATGCCGTGAACTCTTTTGATGTGTACTCCCCACCATTATCTGTTCTTAGCATCAATATCTTCTCACCACTTTGAGTTTCAACCAAACTCTTGAACTTTTTGAACTCAGAAAAGGCTTGTGACTTGGTCTTCAAGAAATGAACCCAAGTCATTCTACTATAGTCATCTATGAACAAGATAAAGTAAGCACTATTGTTCAAAGAAGCTACTCTCATTGGTCCACAAATATCTGAATGAACCAGCTGCAATTTCTTTTCTGATCTATATGATGAAGAACCTGGAAATGGCTTTCGGTGTTGCTTACCAATTTGGCAGCCTTCACACATCTGCTTGCTGTCACAAATTTCGGGTATTCCATCCACTAATTCATTTGCATACAGCATCTTCAAGGACTTATAATTGCAGTGACCAAGCCTTTTGTGCCAAATAATACTCTCATCAATTTTGGCACTTAAGGCATGGCCTTCCACAGCAACCAAGTTCAAATAAAAACTGTTTCCATCCATTTTGATTTTGGCAACAGGTTAAATCATTTGAATCTCTAATAAAGCATGTTCTATCCTTAAAGGCAACTTCATATCCATTTCTCAACATTTGTACAACACTCAATAGATTCCGATCTAGCTCGGAATATACAAAACATTGTTAACAATTTTTTGTACCTCTTGCTCGTTTGGATCTGCCACGGTTCCCTCCGCTTTTGCCTCCACAATGTCTCCATTTCCAAGCTTGATTTTTGGTGTTATTGACTCGTCAATTGAGGAGAAGATTGACGAGAATTTCGACATGTGGCTAGTGCAGCCACTCGTCAATTAGCCATGTGTCTTGTTTGCAAGTGTTGACAGCAGAAATGGCCATGAACAAGTGCTCATCATCATCATCTTTACCTTCTTCGAAACATTAGCATGTCTGTTGGATTTCATGCTCGAGGTTGTTTCCTTTTGAGTCTACAATATCTCTCATCGTGGCCATTCTTTTTGCGAAATCACATTGGATGAGTGATTTGCCTTTGAACCAACAATTTTGCTTTCAGCATGGTTTGTTCTTTTACAATAAGAACAGGGCTGCAAAATTTTTGTCTATTGACAGGAACAATAGCTTTACTTTTTCGAGAGAGGTTTTTTACCATGATGGAAATCTTTCTTCCGAAAATTTCCAGTCTTCTTTCCTTTCCAGCTGGCTTGAAATGCACCCTCCATAACATCATCATCTCTCATTTGAACTTCGCTGCTCCCGAATTTGAAGCTTGTCGATCAATTCCGCAATAGATAGAGTTTGCAAATCACAAGACTCTTCTATTGCAGAGATTTTAGCCTCAAATCTTTCTGGAATTGACATCATAAGCTTCTCCACTATCTTATGATCTTCAAATGTCTCCCCAAGGAGTCTCATTTGGTTGACGATGTTCATCAATCTGCTGGGAATAGGACTTGACATTTTCATTGTCCTTCATCTTCATTAGCTCAAATTCTCTCTTCAATGCAAGGAGTTTTACTGTCTTAACTCTGTGGCTGCCTTCAAATTCAACTTGAAGTTTGTCCCAAACCTGTTTTGGTGTCTCAAGATCCATAATCTTGGTGAAAATATGGTTTGCAACTCCAGAATGCAAACATGTAATTGCCTTGTCTTTCTTGCATTTTTCTTCTTCATGAGCCTTAATTTGCGCCAACGTTGGATTTTGACGTAGTGGATATGGATCAGCATCCGTCACCACAATGTTCCATAATCCTTGGGATCGCAAGAAAAACTTCATTTTCACAGCCCAAATGTGATAGTGCTCACCATCAAAGACTGGGACAGACGAGTAAGACGATGAGGATGAAGAAGCCATGGATTTTTAACAAATAAATCTCACTGATTTTTTCCTCTCAATTCTCTCGTGTTTCACTCAATCTCTCGTGTTTGCACTCAGTAAAATCACTCCAATTTCACTCGCAAAAAACACCCTCAGTCCCGAAGGAACAATAGCTCTGATACCACTGTTAGAATTTGTTGATTTGAACAGTAACTGTTTATAACAGTTACTGTTGGAATTGAAATCTGGAAATTCAAGCTACAGTGAAAATGGAAGAAGAAGATATTATCTTATTAAGTTCGAAAATGCCTTATAAATAGGCTTACAGAAACATAAATCAAAAACTTACTCTCAACAACCATGAGAGATTATTGGTAAACAGAATCAATTATTTAAGGAAATAAATTCAAAATTCAAAATAAAAAGGAACATTTAAAGTTGACTAAAATACTATCTTCAAATCAGCAATCCAATCTTCAATCAGCATCTTTAGTCTTCAAGGCAGTATCTCACATAATTCTAACAAGGCTAACAAAACCATAATATATAATAAACTGGGCAAATAGAATGTTTTTTGTGCTTTGAATTTTGCATATAACAACACTAAAAAAGGTCTAACAAATTTCTGAATTATATTCTTCCAAAGTTGCCTTCAGATTTTTCAGTCATTACTGATGCTTTCAGTTTCCTGAATATTTTGGGAAATATTTATTGTGCTTCAACCTGTCATTGAAACGAGTGATCTCCATATTCTCTTCAAAATTTATACTGATGATTTAGATTGAAAAACAATTGCAGATGTTTCGAATGTTGGATTCTGTCGCCTTGTATTTAGAATGGTTTCCCCTTGAGCTTCAAAATTTCTAGCATGTCTAGCCAGACTGGGCTGGATAAGAACATCCAACCAGGCTCCTTGTACAAACATTTATTTTCAAACATGATGTGCAATAACATAACCTGCAGCTTTAGGGTCATAACTAAATGGAGAACCGGTCTTCATTTGACAATACATACAGGTCATCTAAGATGGATTGTCAATAAAGCCACTAGGAATACCAAACTAACCCAAGATGCTTCAAACCAAGTGAAGGTGTTGCTATCGATCGTAGGAATTAGTTTATTGAGTTTTATTTAGTCTTCAACTCTTCATGCTAAATTAAATGCTATGAAGGAATAAATACTAGCCAGATTGCCCTGTAACCACTCTGGACATCTCAAGCTGGATCCAACAGAAAGACGAATTTGCCATTGGATCCCCTTTATTAAAGCAATATGATCAAATATAACTCTAGGTCCATTCCTATTATACAAAGCCTATTCGGGATACCTAGGATTAGTTGTCTAATCACGCACGCATGCATACACATGTACATATTAATTATTGAGGTGAATACAAGACAACAACTACAAGATTATAGCTCGTGGCAATTTCTCTCCCTTTCTCTGTTACCCTCTATGTTCCATTCTTGGATCATGATAGAGCTAGTTTGTTGTCCCTTTCTTACAGATAAAGGTGCTTGTTGAGCGACATTCAATGCGGGAACTTCCGAAACAGTACGATGGAATTGCTCAATGGTGCAAAGATGCATTTGTTACCAAGGTATGGAAGTTAATAGCAATTATATGTTCTTCTCATCTAAAAGTTGAGGATTAAAACATGTTTTCCACTCGAACGATAAATGATAGATTATCGTGCGATTTTCATCAAAGAAAAAAGTTATAGAAAAAATATTTCCATATGCTTTATCATTTAGAGGTTGCTCATCGCCTAATCTGTTTTCATTGTTCTTGTTAAATTTGTAATTTAACACCACCCGAGACAATCAGTCGGGCATGATCCGGGTTTCCCAAACAACTTCTCATTTCATAATGCACACTAGGTTGAAATCATCTTTTTTGAAATGCAAAGCAAGGAGCTCCAAATGCTAATAAATAAATCTTATCTATCAAGAGAAAACAGATGGTGGAAAAATCATTTTATTGAATGGAGACTTGTTTGTAAACCCGAAGTTGTCCCGGGAAATAGTGCTCGGAGAACATCATACACTCCCATTTCACAGCTTGAAACCAACCACCTTAAATTTGAATCCACTGCATTTCATGCTCAAGTTAACTTTGTACATTACTCCAATTGTTCCCACGCCACTAAGGCGACAGACCTGACACTTTTCACTTCCCTTGTCATAGATGTATCTGGATGTTCAAGTTTCCATTTTTTTTTATCAAAACAGGATGCTATGTTGGAGAAATATTTTGATAAGGACATCTTCAGTGATAAGAAACTTCAAGACATTGGGCGACCTAAAATGTCTTTATTTGTAAGAAGATGCTACACTAATGTAGTTTTAGTTAGCTGCAGTTTTTATTTTTTTCTGGTTCTCATCTGTTCATGTTTTATCTGTGTTTAAATTCTTGAAGAATTCTGGAAAAATTGGAAAAACAGCTACTGTAGCGATTTGTACGGACACAAGTGGATTTAAAGAACACAAACACTTACTGTAGCGATCAAATTCTGGGAATGAACAATTTTCCAGAATTTGATGGAAATTTTCCAGAAAAGAAAGAACTTAAGAATTATGTGAATTTGAGAATCAAAACAACAAGAACATGGGCAGAATATTTCGTTGTGGTTACTGCCATCCCATCAAATTTTATTTATATAGGAATCAAAAATTACAACGGCTATAAAATTCAAAATTCGGTTACAATTTCCTATTTAACAATTGTTGACCATAAACTGAAATTAACTAAAAACATTGACTCAGAACACTTAAACATACTTATTACAATGAGAATTCAATCATAACAACTGATTCTTCAATCTTCGATTCTTCAATCTTCAATTCTCCTGCGTCAGCTCCTTGTCAGCTTGCTTTGGCAGTTCTGGAATCACTTCAGGTTTCAACAATCTGAACAGGTTATGATTTTCTGGTCAAGTTTCCTTGCCTATGCCACTGTCAGGTTATTCCAATGGCTGTCATTATTCCTAGCCTCATGGCAAGTCATTGCATTTTCAGTTGCTTTCTTGTTCCTCGTGACATTTATTATGCAAATTCTTATTCAATCATCGGAGTCAGAGCGCTCTACGCCCGCAACCAATTTCACATTATCGGAAGGAACCAGGCAGAGTCTCCTTCCAAAATAATTGTTGGATGTGGAGCCTGTCTTTAAAAAAAATATTGAAGGAAAACAAAGAAAAGTGATTTCATCTGCTCAGAAATGATCTGTTGCCGTTGTATGATAACTTGATTATGGACTCGGTAAGTAACAATTTAATGGGTTCTTTGTATATAACTGTTGTCTTGTATTTGTAAAACTCTGGCTTGTTCTTATAGTTTGATTCCTTCATCTTTGCTTTTATCACAGAGGAGAATGCACTAGTGAATATCAATCTCCAAGCTTTTTTAGGCATTAACTTTCCCTATAAATGTACACAACGAGTCGCCTCTGACGATAACTGTTGGTAAAATTATATTAATAAAATAAATAAATTTCCTAACCTAACACATTACTATTCATTGTAATACTGTAATTACAAATTTATCCCAACCATTGAACTAGGCTTTAAGAGAGATTATTTTTTCAACACAATTGTCCTTAGCATATTATATAGAGTTATATTTGTCATTTTCTTTTTGCACAAAAAAAATCCAATGCTTTTCACGGCCAAGTAGTTAAGCTTAAGACATAGTTAATTAACCACCTTAGTTTCTCTTCTAAGGTGGTTAATCTGTCCAGGAATTAGTGTGTGTGTGTGTGTTGGGGATTGGAAATGTGATGGGCATAAGCCCCATTTGTGAATCTCTTTAATCTCTTGCTAGAATAATATAGAACTATTTAAGCTTTAACTTCTCTAATTACTCAAATATTGTTAGGGATGGCAGCAGTGTAACACACAATATTTACGTGGTTCGGCAACTTGCCTACTCCACGGAACTACTAATTTGTATTAAGCAAACAATAATACAAATACAAGGAGTAAAAACTCAACTCTCTCTAGCTCTCTCAACACAACACATTCACTTGTGTTTGTTCTATCTTCTTAAGCTCTAAGAAGCCTCCCTATTTGCTCTATTTATAGAAAGTGTGGGGAGACAATCTTCTTCATTAGTCAATAAGTTGGCCACCAAGAAATACCAGCCATTATCATTTTCAACAATGGTGGGAAGATAGGTTTCACACCATTGTGCAGGTTTCACACCACTGTGTTCATACTTCAATAAATATATCTATCGATCATAAGTGGCCAGTTAAGAAAAAGTGCTAACTTGTAATATACCTGCCGATCACACCTGGGAACTGGTCTAAACTTCAATCGATTAACTTAACATTTATTGTCTTTTACGAGCTGTGTAACAGGAAATTTTAGCTCCTTCACTTCCTCAGGTATATTTTTCATCACCTGCTTTTCCTTGACACTGGATGCTTCAGATATCACTTTTAAACTTCAATCGATTGACTGAACTTGTTTGTGAAGTAACATGGAAAGCGTCTCAACCCTTTTTATTAATGGACAAGCCAGCGCTGGCACATCCACCGATCGACCGCCGCCACGCCGCGCTGGCTGTCCCCGCGGCAGGCCTCTGATATTATGGTTACCACACCAGATTTTCTTGTTGTTTCATTCACTTAATAGGCTAAGTTTCTCGTTAATGAAAAAGTCATGTCGAAGATAGATTTTAAGAATGCTTTCAAACGTATGTACTTCCCCGTTCTGGTTTCTTCGGTAACTGGAAGGGTCATCCAAATGTGATCGATGGCCATCTAATGCCGTTGCCGACCCTCCATTCGATCTTCAGACTTCCACCAAGCTTGATGATAAAACTTGATGCTGACAGGTTTAACTTCAGTTGTATGATAAAATAAACAAGCATGGATTAAAGTTTAAGCCGAGGTGCATATTAATTAATCATAGACAACAACAATAATAAAAAACCAGACTTTGACGGCTTCTGGGATACAACAGTTTTCCCCGGTCGCCACTGCAATTGTTAAACCAAGACTTCATATGTTAAAGAATTAGTTTCCTTTCCCATTTAAGTTGCCTGACCATTATTAGATATTTCTCATGGATGTACTCGATCATGTCTGTGATTGATTCTTGCTCACCTACATCTCGGTTCTCATCTGAAATTGGGTTAAAATAAAATTCTGAACCGTAGAATTGAGGATTTGGTAGGGCAACCGTGTAGAGAAGGGGGGAAATGATGTATTTGTTTTTCTTTTTCTAAGGAAAAAAGAAAAAGGTTTTTAATTTTTTAATATGTTTTTGTCAAGAGCCAGAATAGTTCAACGCCTACTCCTTCAGTGACATTGCTAGAAAAAAATATCATGAAAACGAAATTGGAGATTTTGTAATTGCAAGGACATGGTCATTGCAGGTTAATTTCTCCCTTCTCCCAATTTTTTGATCCTTCAGCAGAATTAGTCCTCAGTCATGCCAAAACAAAATGACTTGTATTGTATGTTTGTGGTTTTCAAACTATTTTTTATATATAAAATAATATTTTTTTAAAACTATAATGACCCTTTCACATCTTGTCCGCTCCAGCCAAGGTTATTTTCCATTTCATTACCTAACATGTTAACTACTTTATAGACAAAACCATATTACAAACAAATCCATAATGTTATAATAAGGAAGTATTTTGGTCCAAGTACAGTTAACCCCCCCAAAAAAGAAGAAGAAGAAGACGAAGAAGAAAGGGAAGCTCGTGAAAGTAAGCATGCATGCAAGGTCTCACTGACATGTCAATTGGGACTGCCCTTTGCATGGCGGTGGAGTGGTAGCTACAGGGAGGGAAAATATTTTAAGGAGTTCTTTTTTTTAATTGATTTCAGCAAGGCCTAGGATCGTATAAGGTGGAATTACTTGAAAAATATTATGTTGCGAAGGGGCTTTGCACCACACTGGGTCGTGTTATTTTAAACGGTGGGTTTGATACAGGTTTTAAGTAAAGACGTGAAGTGATAATAGAAGACTTGTAATTTGTATAGTAGATTTTAAATTTGAGTTAAGACATGTATTTTTTTGTAAAAATATAGGATAACCGAGATTTTATTCGTTCACTCATACCCATAAAATACCCTCAATACATCCTACCATTCATAGAATACCCAAATCCCAGCAGTACTTTGACTTGCAATCTCGAGAGTATCGTCATTATCAAACCGGCTAATAACTTGCCTGTCATGGAATCAGTCTGGGAGATTAGCTAGCAATCGAAAATAACAGCAAACTTGATCATTTCAGACTTGGTCTTTTTATACGTAAAAATACTCGTAGGTAGATCCCCAGGCTCTTATCATATTCGTTTTTGTTTTGGTATATATATATATATCTCCACAACTGGGAGTAGAATATTATAAAAGGAGAAGACATTCTGCACAGCAGCACCGAAATTCCTAGTCGTCAGTGATAAGGAATGGTATTAGTTTACATCCATTGCTGCTTTGACAGATTCATACCTATATATGGCCATGGTTATTATCTCTGGATAACAACCCTCAAATTCTTGTAAATTTTTATTATTTCACCTTAAGCATATATATATATATATATATATATATATATATATATAACCATGCATTATATTTTATTCATCGTCCGCTGAGAAGAAAGACCTTTTCCAACAGCGCTGGAAACCCATCCCACACCAAAATAAAAACAAAACATGCATGTACCCTTATTTAATTTCTGGACGTGAAGGGGTGCTTTATCCTCAATGAAAACTGGCTAGAATAATAATTAGATAATGATTCTGCCATGAAGGAGCTAGGTTCCATGCACTTGTCCCGAATTTTTCTGAGCAATCAACATATATAATACTGATGCTCGATTTAACACTAAGTACTTTTATTACTTAGCATTAATTAATTTCTAGGATATACACTTAGAATACTCATGCTGTTATTCTATGTTAAATAAGGCTGGCACAAGATCTCGTTACTGATGGAATGTAAGGAGGATCTGCCGACAATTTTTGTTGCAGGAAGAAGCAGATTTCTCCTTTTTTTATTTTCTCTAACTCGTCATTTTGTTGGTAAAATTGAATAGAATTGTTCATAAACCATACATTACAGTAGATGTGGAACAAGTTCTTATAATTTTAGTCAAATTAACTCCAGCCAGGTTAGTCTCAATAATGTATTTTCCGTCTTGTTAAACTACAATTGGAAGTTTCTAAGGAGGCCTCGCTAATCATACATCACTTCTTCACAAACCTAGAATTTTTCTTGCGATATGTTCTTATAAAATTCTGCAGGCAATATTCAGTTGTTGACAACTTCAAGATAAATTTTAAAACTGCTAGGACATGGGATTAACTTTTGGCTTGTTAGAAGTTGAAAAGATCAAACAATAAAAAAAAGGTGTAGTAGTTGAGGCTACTGCTATAAAAACTGGAAACTTTGCATTCATTCCCATCACCAAATTAATATTGAATCTAATAGGAATTGAAGAGAAGCAGATTTCTCCAAACATGGCCAAGATTTGGCCTCAATTACTGTGTGCCTTGGCACTATGCTTGGTAGCTGCTCGTGTAGCTGCTGATAAAGACGACCATTACGAATCTCCATCATGGGCACCACCTGTGTCAACATATTATCCTCCTGAATATTACTACAAATCTCCACCTCCACCCTCTCCTCCAGCTCCTCCACCGTATGTTTACAAGTCCCCACCTCCCCCATCACCATCACCCCCTCCCCCATACATTTACAAGTCTCCTCCTCCACCTTCTCCTTCACCCCCCCCTCCGTATGTCTACATGTCCCCACCACCTCCATCACCACCTCCACCTTCACCTTATGTTTACAAATCTCCACCTCCCCCATCTCCCTCACCACCTCCTCCATACATTTATAAGTCTCCTCCTCCACCTTCTCCTTCACCACCCCCTCCCTATGTCTACAACTCCCCACCACCTCCATCACCACCTCCACCACCACCATACGTCTATAAGTCCCCACCTCCACCATCACCTTCCCCGCCTCCACCATATGTTTACAAGTCCCCACCTCCACCATCACCTTCCCCGCCTCCACCATATGTTTACAAGTCCCCACCTCCACCTTCTCCTTCACCACCCCCTCCCTATGTCTACAACTCACCACCTCCACCATCACCTTCCCCACCTCCACCATATGTTTACAAGTCCCCACCTCCACCTTCTCCTTCACCACCCCCTCCTTATGTCTACACCTCCCCACCACCTCCATCACCACCTCCACCACCACCATACGTCTATAAGTCCCCACCTCCACCATCACCTTCCCCACCTCCACCATATGTTTACAAGTCCCCACCTCCACCTTCTCCTTCACCACCCCCTCCCTATGTCTACAACTCCCCACCTCCACCATATGTTTACAAGTCCCCACCTCCACCTTCTCCTTCACCACCCCCTCCCTATGTCTACAACTCCCCACCTCCACCATATGTTTATAAGTCCCCACCTCCACCTTCTCCTTCACCACCCCCTCCTTATGTCTACACCTCCCCACCACCTCCACCACCTCCCCCACCACCACCATACGTCTATAAGTCCCCACCTCCACCATCACCTCCCCCACCTCCACCATATGTTTACAAGTCCCCACCTCCACCTTCTCCTTCACCACCCCCTCCCTATGTCTACAACTCCCCACCTCCACCGTCACCTTCCCCACCTCCACCATACGTCTATAAGTCCCCACCTCCACCATCACCTCCCCCACCTCCACCATATGTTTACAAGTCCCCACCTCCACCTTCTCCTTCACCACCTCCTCCTTATGTTTACAACTCCCCACCACCCCCCCCCCCACCTCCACCTCCACCTTATGTTTACAAATCTCCACCTCCACCATCTCCCTCACCACCTCCACCATACATTTATAAGTCTCCTCCTCCACCTTCTCCTTCACCTCCCCCTCCATATGTCTACAACTCCCCACCACCTCCATCACCATCTCCACCACCACCATACGTATATAAGTCACCACCCCCGCCATCACCTTCCCCACCTCCACCATATGTTTACAAGTCCCCACCACCTCCATCACCTTCACCTCCGCCACCATATGTCTACAAGTCACCCCCCCCCCCACCACCATTACCCTCTCCACCACCTCCCTATGTCTACAAGTCCCCCCCACCTCCATCACCATCACCTCCCCCACCATACATCTACAGGTCTCCACCACCTCCATCACCATCTCCACCACCTCCATATGTGTACAAGTCCCCCCCACCTCCATCACCCTCTCCTCCTCCTCCGTATGTATATAAGTCTCCTCCACCACCATCACCACCACCTCCAACTCCTTACATCTATAAGTCTCCTCCTCCGCCATCACCACCACCTCCAACTCCTTACATCTATAAGTCTCCTCCTCCACCATCACCATCACCTCCACCCCCTTACATCTACATGTCTCCACCACCACCTTCTCCCTCACCACCCCCTCCTCCGTATTACTAGAGAAATTAAACTGTGTTTTTTATATTCATGTAAGTTTAGACTCGGACATTAATTTATTAAGAATTTTATTTTTCTTCTTTTCTCTTGTTGTCATCCTTTCATGTCATCTAATTTTGAAGATCTGTTTTGAATTGCAGATAATGTATTTATGAAGAGAATAATTCCTGCAAGAAGCACTGAAATGATTTCTTGGTGTCACGTATTCATCCATTCTATCTCAATGAGAACACCCTTCTCCAGAGCTAGAACAAGCAAACGTGAATGTGATGCTTCGCAGTGTTTATAGAAAGAGACTTTTCCTTCTCATGATTTGATGCATGTATACCTTTTATTTTTCCTAGTTTCAGTTTTATCACTCCTTCAGTTCATGTCTGTAATGAAGTCATTATATCTGTTATTTGTTGGCTTCTTTTCCCATAAATATTTTCTCAAGCCTTTCGTCAACAATTAAATTTGACATGAATATCTATCTTCCCGCTTAAAATTTTAGTTACCGTTAAATATTCAAAAAGTAAATTATTTGAACTAGGATAGTGTTACTTTTATTAATACTCTTCATAATTATACTTTTCATAAATAATGATTGGGTGGTTGTTGGGATTTCACCACTCTCTTTAGGTGCTGTAGTCTATCTCCCTCCTCCAGTTGAAGGAATTTTGTCCACGGGCTTGGCCTTGGTGCCCTAGAATCACTTAGGAAAACTAAGAAATCACTCAAAGAGCAGGGGCTAATACGCAAGTTTGATCTGTTTACTTACATTGAAGGCAGTTGAAAGGGTTTCTAGTTCAAAACCAGCAAGAACGGATGACGAAGGACTGCACATGGAAGATGATTATAAACCAATATTAATCCTAAAATCTAAAAATAATAAGAGACAGGCAGTACAGCGACTTCTCCAAAATCATATTTAAGCCATAAATAATCTTTAGAACTTCCATGTTGGATTCGCAGCTTCCACGAACAAAATTGTGGTGCTCTTAAGATGTAGTAAGAAAATATTCCTCTAATTGTTTTAGAGATGTTGTATTTGGAAAACACCCAATCCCAGAATCTTGGATGGATCAATGCTGCAAATAATATGAAGTCTCTGCCCCTCCTCTGTGTTCATCAAGGAGAAAGCTGAGACAACAGGAATTCAATAGATATCCCCAAACTTCAATCTTCTTTCTGCTAACTCCTCTTTGTAGATCAATCCAACCCTGGCTTCCCCTGCAACCCAAAATGCACATCCATTAATATTTTCCATAAAAATTAAAATTCATGATAATTCTAGCGCATTAAGTATGTCAGCAATATCCACTTTTGAATTATATAGTAAATGCGTATACATCACAATTTTGAAAGAAATTCATGAATCCAACAAAATAGAGAGATCATACATATTAGAAGATACCTGTGCGAATGAAGAGGATCAAGCTGGAGTAGATACATATACCGAGGAATAAAAACTGTTCTAGGCTCCATAGTAATGAGCCCAATATGCGTAGCCCTATCTACAATCCTTCCACCATAATGTTGAAATATTATGATTCTTACCTTCTGTTTTTGATTCTTTCCACTAGTGGTGTTTCTTGACCTGCCTTCCTCGGTATCAATATATACGGTAGGATAGATTGATTATAGGAACAAAACTATATATTATCTTTCAGTCAGAATTATAGGAGCAATATTATAGGCAGAATAACTGAATTGTAGGATCAGAGTTGTTGGTCCTTTACTATATATTTACATGTAATCTTCATTCAGAAATAAGAAAAATACAAAACTCTTCTTGATATTTGAGCAAAACCTTGGTATCAGAGTCTGCCTGAAAGGTTCTCCTTCCTTTCTTCTTCTTTCCAAGCATCACCATGAACAGACTAGACGTTGAAGCTTCTGGTAACAAACACTATTCAATTGTTATTCAACCCGAAGGATCCTCATTTAATGTGGGGATTCTACTCAATGAGACAAACTATGACATGTGGTCTCTGTGAGACAAACTATGAGACAAACATAAACAATGGTGGCCCAAAACCAAACTCGAAAACATCAATAGGATAAAACGAGGTATAATATTTAGAAGAATAGGGTTGATAAATCTGCACTCAAATATAGTCATTGTGATCAAAAGGGTCATACAAAATGAAGATGCTTTGAATTGGTGGGACATCTATACTGGTAGGTGTTGAAATTTGTTTGAAATTTGTAAATTTTGTGAAAAACAAGTACTGTTCAAATCAGTACTCAAAAAATTGTTCAAAATCCTGAGAACCGCTACTGTAGCGATCAAGAACTGGGAATGGGAAATTTTCCAGAATTGAAGAACTTTGAAACTCTGTAATTTGAAGTAAAAGAACATGAACATGGGCAGAATTTTTCGTATGGTTACTGCCATCCCATTATCTTTATTTATAGGTATCGAAAACATTACAAAGATTGAAAAATCAATTCGGTTACAACTCTTCAGCTTTATCCACTAATTTGACTCTTAACTGAAATTAACTAACTTGTTGATTGACTATAGGATTTTAATCATCCTGAATACAATGTAAAGTTAAACAAAAACAACAATGCTTAGAACATAAATCTTCAATTCTTCAGCTTATTCTCTTCCTGTCAGTTTGCAGGCCTGGAATCACACTTCCAGTTTTCAACACTCCTTGATTCCTGGGCTGCGCATTCCCACCATTCTTCTCAATTCTTCAAAACCTTTCCTTTGCTAGAAATTTTGTAAACAAATCAGCCAGTTGTTCTTTAGAACTACAATACTTCATCTCCAATTCACTTTCTTGCTGGAATTGCCGAATTACATTAAATTTGATTTTCATGTGCTTTGTTCTATCATGAAACACAAAGTTTTTGGAAATGGCAATTGCAGACATATTATCACAGAATAGCTCAGTAGGTTCCACTTGATCACAGTTTAGATCCTTTAGAATTTTTCTCAGCCAAACTAAATGGTTTGCAGCCACAAATGCAGAAATGTATTCTGCTTCAGCACTAGAGTGTGCTACTACTGATTGCTTCTTGGAATTCCAACAAAAAATGCATTCTCCCATTGAAAAACAATACCCCAAAGTGCTCATCATCTCTTCATCACTCCCTGCCTAGTCACTGTCACAAAATCCTTTTAATTTGACAGTGTTCATCTTGCTAAAATACATGCCAAAATCCAGTGTCCCTCTTAAGTATCTCAGCACCCTTTTGGCTGCAATGTAGTGTATTGGACTGGGATTTTGCATGAATCTTGAGAGATAATTGACAGTGAACACAATATCAGGTCGAGTGGAAGATAAATACAATAAACTTACAATTAAACTCCTATAAATTCTTCCATCTGCACAGGGAGCACTATCATATTTTTGTCAACTTCATTCCCAGCACCATTGGTGTGCTAACAGGTTTGCAATTTTCCATTGCAAACTTGTTAAGCATTTTTGTTGTGAATTGTTTTTGACATACACAACATCCTTCCTTTGATTGTGATATTTCCATTCCAAGAAAGTATGATAATAATCCAAGTTCATTCATCTCAAACTTGTTCTTCATGTTCATCTTAAATTCATCCACAAACTGCTCATTATCACCCATAATCAACAAATCATCCACATAAACTAATAATATTAAAATGTGATCATCAACCTTTTTCACATATAGAGTGGCTTCATTCAAACTTTTCTCAAATCCCAAGCTTGACAAATATTCATCCAATTTGCTATACCAAGCTCTAGGGGCTTGTTTTAAACCATATAAGGCTTTCTTTAGCAAATATACTTTGTTCAAATTCGATTCATTTTCAAATCCCTCAGGTTGTTCTATATATATTTCTTCACTTAGTGTCCCATTTAAAAAGGCAGATTTGACATCCATTTGCCAAACCAACCATCCTTTTTGTGCAGCCAACATGAGCAACAACTTGATTGTGTCCATTCTTGAAACAGGAGCAAAGGTAACATGGTAATCAATCCCTTGTTCTTGTGAGGAACCTTTAACCACAAGTCTTGCCATGTTTTTGTTGATACTACCATCAACATTTAGTTTAGTTTTAAAAATCCATTTAACCCCAATGACTTTTCTCAATCATCATTAGCTCCTCCTTCATTGCTGCCACCCATATTTGAGAATCCATAGCTTCTCCAACATTAGTTGGTTCAATTTCAGCCAAGTTACATCTGTTATAGATGTCACTTAGCAGCCTAGTTCCCCTCACAGGTAAGTCTTCTTCATCAATTTCTGTTGGTTCTTCAATTTCGACTAAAAACTCATTACTTGTTTCTTCAGCTTTATCATCTTCCCAATTCCATATTTAATTCTCAGCCACCTTTACATTTCTTCCAATTATTGCTTGGTTTGTCTTTAAATCAAACACTTTATAGCCACTTGACTTTAAACTATAACCAATCAAAATTCCCACCTCAACCTTTTGGTCCAGTTTTCTTCCCTTAATTTCAGGCTGCAATACATAGCATGGACTACCAAATGCTCTTAAATGATCTAAGTTTGGTTTGTAGCCATACCACACTTCAAAAGGAGTTGTATCTCCTAATGATCTCGAAATCATTCTATTCAAGAGATAAGAGGTTGTGTTCACAGCCTCTGTCCAGAATTTCAAGGGCAATTTCTTCTCATAGAGAAGGCATCTTGCCATCTCCATTAAGGTCCTATTCCTTCTCTCACTCACACCATTTTGTTATGGAGTGTAAGGGACTGTCAATTGATGCTTTATACCTTCTTTAGCTAAGTATTCTTCAAATTTATGGGAGGTAAATTCCCCCCCCCATTATCAGACCTTAAGGCTTTCAAGGTGCAGCTTGATTCCTTCTCAACTGCAGCCTTGAACCTTAGAAATACATCAAACACTTCTTCCTTGGTCTTAAGGAAATAAACCCAACAAAACCTGCTAAAGTCATCTATAAACAACAAAAAATACCTTGCACCATTTAAGGATTCATTGTGCATTGGACCACACACATCTGTGTGCACAATCTGCAGCTTAGTAGTTGTTCTAAGTGCATTTTTATTGAACTTAATCTTTGATTGTTTTCCCAATTGGCATGCTTCACACACATCATTTTGTTCATGAATCTCAGGTAATCCTTCTACCACATGCAAGTCTGCCATTTTCTTCAAAGTTACATGATTAAAATGCCCCAATCGTTTATGCCATAGCACTGAATTTTCAGTAGTATTGATGTTCATGCTTATGTGTGATACTTGTTCTTCAATACTAAAGCATCTATTTATCATCTTAGCAGTGAATAAAAGAATCCCTTGATCATATTTAATTATGCAAATACCATTTATAAAGGACAATGAATATCCATCTTCAAGTAATTGACCAACACTAACAAGGTTTTGATCAATTTCTGGTACATACAAGACATTTTCAAAATTTCTTGTACCAGCCAAGGTTTCAATTTCAACTTCCCCTCTGCCCTCCACACCCACATACTGTCCATTAGCTACCTTAACTTTGGATTTGTAATTTAAGTCAAGGTTTTCAAAAATGCTCATTTCTGCAGACATATGATTTGAACATCCACTATCAATTAACCAGTTTTGATTACTAACCTCAGTTTTGTTGCAACTGTGATCTATCATAGCAGTGAATAATTGTTCATCTTTAGGCTCCAAGACCTCTGCAACATGTGCTTGCTTTCCAGGTGTAGTGTTGTTCTTGCAAAATTTCTAAATATGTCCAAATTGCTTGCATTTTCGACATTGAGTATTCTTGAGCCAACAACATGACTCAAAATGATTTGTTTTTTGATAGTATTTGCAGGTGGGAAATTTCTCTCTCTTTTCCTTCCCTTTTGCATTGAAATTGTTGGCATAATTATGATTATTCTGCCAATTTTTGTTCTGCCACTGTTTTCCAGAATGTGTTCTTGTTTTTGGGTTTTTGAAGAACACTTGGGAATTGTTTTGAAACTTTGATCTTCCTTTAAACCCTGTAGCAAAGGCTTCTTCATTTGAATTTTCTTGCCTGAATGCTTGCCTCTGTTCCACAGCTTGCAAGGCATTAATCAACTCTTGAAGACTCAATTCAGTGAAGTCTTTTGAATCTTCCAAAGAACATATCTTGTTCTCGAATTTTTCAGGTAGGCTAACAAGAACTTTTTCAACTACCCTTGATTCTTGAACTTCTTCTCCCAGTAAAGTCATTTGATTCACTATCTTGGATACATTTGAAGAGAATTCTTTGATTGTATCTGAGTCTTTCATCTTCAATCCTTCGAATTGTCTCTTCAAGTTCAAAATCTGCATTCTCTTTGATTTTTCATCACCTTGAAACTCAGCTTTCAATTTGTCCCAAGCTTCTTTTGCAGTTCCATAAGCACTACTAAAAAAAAGGGGGTGTTTGCAACGGACATGTCCATTGCAAACAAGAAAGGAGGCCGTTGCAAATATTTATTTGCAACGGACTTTGCAACGGATGCGTTCCGTTGTAAATACGTGACTGCAAATTAATTTGCAATGGAATTTCCGTTGCAAATTGGCAACGGAAAATCCGTTGCAAGCTTGTCAAAAAGATTGTTTATTTAATTTGTTTATTAAATTGTTTATTTAATTTCTTAAATAATTATAAATAAATATTTTCATGAATATTATTAAAATTTAGAAGCAAATAAATATAGTTCAAATAATATAAAAAGACATTTTATAATACAACACAGATTCAGTTACATTTACACGTTAAAGTAAATACATATTTTTACATCATGAAACAAAAAAATCAAGAATTTTACATCAAGATTCAGTTACATTTACACTTTGCAGTCAACGTATATTGATCAGTGCTTGATGCTCCTTTCTAAAACCCTGAGTAGAGAGACATTGTTAATTAGTACATTCAATATAAATTGAACATCAACCAGCAACAATATTAAACTTTATATATATTCGATTGCATCCTTTAGGCACAGATTCAAAATCAGTTTGATCAGTTGTTTAATTGAGAAATGTTACCAGCAAATTACAAAGTTCTTGAAGCTCTTCGAATAGCAGCATCTTTAGCAACCGTCAACCATTCAGGTGTTGCAATATTGGCTGCTTCCCCGCAATTGAATCCTTGAAGTAAAAAAATAATGGATGAAGCATGTACTTGCATCAACAAAAGCAACAACAACATAATCACTGTCCCAAAGAAAGATGGTAAAGTGAGATATAAAAGCAATTTACCATGACTGAACCCTGAATGATAGGCTCTTGGGAAGGTGACCACAAATTCCCCAGCATTTTGGAATAACTTGATTTGGAGCAACTGGAAGCATTAGAAATAGAAAGATAAAAGTCATGCCACGTGCAAAACATTAAAGACTTTATTCAAGTATTATGGATTGCTCTTTAGGCGGTGAAGGGAAAGGTTGAGATGAAATTCAGGTCCTTAAGAAATCACTTTTGGAGGATTGATCATCTTTCCCTGCACTTCAACTCAGTTCTCAATCATACTGAACTGCTAATTAATCAATCACATTTAATTGAGTCAAGGAAATAGCATCGTAAAAATCTATAGTTCATATGTAAGCAAGTGACCCATATATTGAAAATTGAGGAAGTTATTAGAAAGCTAAAGGAGAAGGGAAGTTAAGTCTGGACAGCCTGTTCTTGTTTCAGGTCTTGGTCGGTTTGTTTCATTTTTCTTTTTGAAGCCTGCACTACTGCAGCTAAGTTTTCCTCTGTATCTTTCTTTACTCTTCCTATACCATGTATTACTTACTCGAATCCCAAATCCCTGTTGCTTGGCATAGCAATTGTAAAAGTAATATACATCCTCATAGGACTCAAACTCCATGCCAACCGAAGGAGGCAGGGGTTTCTCAATCACACCAGTCTCACTGACATATTCTGTCATTGCACAATCACCTTCAATCTCACATTCATCAGCATCATCATTTCCCACCGATTTTGTGTTAAGACACACTTCTTCCATCTACAGAATACTCAAAATCAAAAGGGAATAAATAAATATTTTTAAATTAAAGAAACAATCACTGGAAATTAATTTATCAGGTTTGTTAACACAAATATTAGTTTGCTAGCATCCAATTCTCTTCCATAGCATAAATAATCCTTACTGAAAGAGCCCATGACTACGAAAAACATAGATTCTTCTCCACCATCTCAAGAAATGCACAATCACTCAGTTATCTACCTCCAAAAGAGAATTAATCAGGATCTGACATAAACAAGCAACAATCTTTATATTTCCTTTCTTTTGTTTTGGTGCTAACAAACAATAATCTTACAAGCATGAAAAGTTATTGTTCCAGTAACACATCAAAATTTGAAGTCCCTGAAACGCACAAAAAGAGAGTAACCATCTCAAACCAAAATGAGACCTCACCTGAAAATAAAGAGAGACCCCCCTTTCTACTTGTAGGGAAACCAAGCACTGAGCCACCAAATCAACTTCAAAACCCCACAAGGATTAACCAAACTTTATGTTAGTGATTTTTGTTTCAGAATGGAGCTGAGGGACTTCAGTGGGAGAAAAAGATTTAGATGAAGAAATTTCTTCCATTTTGCTTTTTGGGCGCCGTTCTTTTTAGTGTATTTTTACCGAATTCTCGCAACTTCAAGAAGAAGCAACCCCCCAGACTTTCTTTGCAAACAAACAAGAAGAAACCCAAACTTAACAACTAAGGAAATTAAAAATGGAAGTGCTTACTGTACATGAAGGAGATCGGCGTTGTGGTGGTGATGGGTCTGCTATATAACTCAAGCTCGACGCTGGCAAGGTGGAACGGGAGTAAGAGATGGAACGCCGGCAAGGTGTTACTGTTGACTGTTTTCAGTCCTTGACAGTAAAGAGAAGGAGAGAAGGGAGGAAATTTGTTTTGAACGAGGGAGGAAGAGAGACGAACTTAATTTGAGTAAAACGGGAGTAAGAGATGGAACGCCGACAAGGTTAACTGTTGACTGTTTTCAGTCATCGACAGTAGAGAGAAGGAGAGAAGGGAAGAAATTTGTTTTGAATGAGGGAGGAGGAGAGACGTCTCTGAGGAGTAAAGAAATTAATTCAAAACGGTGCGTAGCGTTCTGAGGAGTAAAGATTGCAACGGATTATCCATTGCAATTTGAATTTTGCAACGGATAATCCATTGCAATTTCATTTTTATTTTGCAACGGATTATCCGTTGCAAATGGTTTGAGATTGCAACGGAAAATCCGTTGCAAACTTAAAATGAAATTGCAACGGATAATCCGTTGCAACTTGTTTTCACTTATAACGGAAAATCCGTTGCAATATCAGTTTAATTTGCAACGGATTTTCCGTTGCAATTGATTTTTTGTTTCAACAGAATTTCCGTTGCAATTTAAATTTTCAATGGATAATCCGTTGCAAGATAATTATATATTGCAACGAATTATCCGTTCCAAATTGTTTTAACTTGCAATGGAAAATCCGTTGCAATATCAGTTTAATTTGCAACGGATTTTCCGTTGCAAATGGTTTTTCATTGCAACGGATGTTCTGTTGCAATTTTAATTTGCAAGGGATAATCCGTTGCAAGTTACTTTTCCATTGCAACGGATAATCCGTTGCAATTTTGTTTTATCTTGCAACGGATATTCCGTTGCAAATTAAAATTGCAACGGAAAATCCGTTGCAACACATATGTATGTATTTTTAATTCAGGAATATGTTTAGCAACGGAAAATCCGTTGCTAATCAAATTTCAGTTGCAAACACCCCCTTTTTTTAGTAGTGAAGCCATAATTCTTGTGAAAATTTCCTCACTTACTGCATTATGAATGCATGTAAGTGCCTTGTATCCCTTTGCTTTTTCTTCATTAAAAAACTTAATCTGTGCAATTGTTGGATTTGCAGTCAAGGGATTTGGCTGCTTGTTGTTTTCCACAATCTCCCACAGGTCAAATGCTCTGAGATAGGTTGCCATTTTCACAGCCCAAACACCATAGTTTGATCCTGTGAAAATTGGTGATTTTGACGAAAATGATGATGAATCCATTTCTGTCAATTTGTTTTTCTCCTTTGCAATCTTTTTCTTTGTCAAGACTCACAAAACTGAGAACAAAGATAACAATTGATAATTTCTGTCAATTGTTGATCTTTTAAAGAACAAATCAAAATTAATTTCTTGATTGAATTTCTGGGATTTTCGAAAAATTGAACCCTTCCCTTTCAAGGCCAAATAACCTTGAACAATTCTCACTTTTTTTATTCACTCGTGTTTCTCTAAAATTCCCTTTCAAAGACCTAATTCTGCTCTGATACCATGTTGAAATTTGTAAATTTCGTGAAAAACAAGTACTGTACAAATCAGTACTCAAAAAACTGTTCAAAATCCTGAGAACCCTACTGTAGCGATCAAGAACTGGGAATGGGAAATTTTCCAGAATTGAAGAACTTTGAAACTCTGTAATTTGAACTAAAAGAACGTGAACATGGGCAGAATTTTTCGTATGGTTACTGCCATCCCATTATCTTTATTTATAGGTATCAAAAACATTACAAAGATTGAAAAATCAATCCGGTTACAACTCTTCATCTTATCCACTAATTTGACTCTTAACTGAAATTAACTAACTTGTTGACTTATTGACTATAAGATTTTAATCATCCTGAATACAATGTAAATTTAAACAAAAACAACAATGCTTAGAACATAAATCTTCAATTCTTCAGCTTCTTCTCTTCCTGTCAGCTTGCAGGCCTGGAATCACACTTCCAGTTTTCAACAGTAGGATCATAGCAACGATCCATGAAAAAAGAACCCCAAGATGTCAGCCTTGAATATTGCACTCGTTGAAACACATAGAGAAAATAATGCTAATGGGAAGGCTTCATATGATAGTGGTAAGTGTTTCAACATTTTTGCACTTGTTTCTAATAGTGCATGGATAATTGATTCTGGTGCATCTAACCACCTGACATTTAATTCTTGTCCAGTATCATTAATCAAACCATCCTAAAAAATATTGTTTCCACTACCAATAACACTTCAAACCCAGTTAGAGGGGAAGGATCAGTACCTCTCACAAATAACTCAAGTCTAGATTCAATTTTAATTATTCCATCTTTAAATTAAAACTTATAGTAAGTTTCCCAAATAATCACTACCTTATTTTTTATTGTCATTTTTTGGCCTAACTCTTGTGTGTTGAAGGATGTTTGAACAAGGCATGTGATTATTTGTGGTATAAACGAGGGATGTTATACTATCTCAACTTGACATCCAATAGCTCAAATAAGTTGCATCAAGCCTTGACAGTAGATGTTTCTTAGGGAGAGAAGAAGACATCAAACATTTGGTTATGACATCGAAGATTGAGTCATATCTTGTTTGGTTACTTCAAAAAGTTATTTCTTGACTCATTTGTAGATATGATATTTCAAGTTTTAAGTGTGATATTTGTGAACTCGTAAAAACCCATCGGGCTTCATTTCCATTAAGCTTGAATAAAAGCTTAGTTCCTTTTATGGTAATCCATTGAGATGTTTGGGGTTCATCTAAGGTAGGTATTAAATTGATCTTGGTGGTTTGTTACCTTTATTAAGAACTATACAAGGATGACTTAGGTGTGTTTGATGAAATCCAAAGGTGACGTAAATATGTTATTTCAACAATTTAATAAAATGATGAGTGCTCAGTAATATACATAAATTCAAGTCATTTGAATTGTTTATGGGGGAGAATACATGGGTTATGAATGTCAACAATACTTGAGAACCCATGGAATCATCTACCAAACTATTTGTCCCGATACACCCTAATAGAATAGGGAAGCTAAAAGAAAAAATCATAACTTGTTAGATGTTGTCCATGCTTTATCAATAGAATCTCATATATCATTGTCCTATTGCGCAGAAGCACTCACATCCACAACCTATTTGATCAACCAGGTTCCCTTTAGTGTTATTGTTTTGAAGACAATATCTGAAGTCCTTGTGGAAGGTGTTATGTATCCAACAACCCTAAGTTTACCTCTTCGTGTATTTGTATGTGTGGCATTTGTCCATATGCATAAACATCAACACAACAAGTTGCAACCTTGAGCATTGAGATGTGTTTTTATTGGGTATGCTACTCATCAAAAAGGGTATCGTTGTTATCAGCCCCAAACTCATAAAATATTTTTCACACTAGATGTGGTCTTTAATTAAGACTCAATGTATTTTTCTAGGTCTGAACTTCAAGGGAGCATTAGGATGAACTTCAGACTCTAGATTATAAAGTCCATATGTCTATAGATGTTTTGTCTAATAACCAAGATAAAAGTACGGTGGATACAAATGTGGACCTATATATAGATTCTAATGATGATTATGACTCACAAAGTGGCAATCAAGATATAGGTATCATGGAGGCTAGTGATGATTGCTTTCAAGTTGAGTTGATCAATCAATAAGGGGATAAAAGTGATATACCAAACCAATTATCTACCGAGGTTACTCCTATAACTAAGCTAGTTAAAATACTGCCACAACATCAAACCAAGGGTATTCCTAAACCAACATACGAACCTGAACTTTCAAGTAGAGTCAAATACACCATGAGTCATTATATGTCTAACCATCATTTGACTTAATCAAATATGTCATTTATAAATCAATTATCTACTATATCTATTCCTAACAGCGTGTAAGAAGACATGGGAGTATGTGGATTGTCCATCTAGAAAAAGGCTAGTTGGGTGTTGGTGGATCTTTACTATAAAGCATAAAGAAAATGGTACAATTGAATGCCTTATTATCTATAGGATTGATTATATAGATACATTTACACCAGTAGCAAAAATCAACACAATTTGCGTCTTGTTATCTCTAGTTGCAAACTTAGATTGGTCACTACAACAATTTGATGTGAAGAATGGCTTCCTACATGGCGAGTTTTTCGAAGAAGTCTACATGGATCTCCTATGAGGATGCATGACACCAAAAATACACAACCAAAAGGTGCGCAGATTAAAAAAATCATTGTATGGCTTGAAACAATCTCTAAGAGCATGATTTGAGAGATTCACAAAATCTATTATAGAGTTTGGCTACCAACAATGTAATTCAGATCACACATTATTCATAAAGAGAAAGCAGGATAAGATCACGACACTAATTGTATATGTAGATGACATGATAGTTATGGGAAGTGATCTTAAGGAGATGAAGAATTTATAGAATTACTTGTCCATAAAATTCAAAATAAAGGATTTTATTTTGTCACTACAACATAAGGATTTTATTTTGTCAATTTGTCACGACACTAATTGACAAGGATTTTACTTGTCACTACAACAATTTGATGTGAAGAATGGCTTCCTACATGGCGAGTTTTTCGAAGAAGTCTACATGGATCTCCCTATGAGGATGCATGACACCAAAAATACACAACCAAAAGGTGCTCAGATTAAAAAAAAATCATTGTATGGCTTGAAACAATCTCTAAGAGCATGATTTGAGAGATTCACAAAATCTATTATAGAGTTTGGCTACCAACAATGTAATTCAGATCACACATTATTCATAAAGAGAAAGCAGGATAAGATCACGACACTAATTGTATATGTAGATGACATGATAGTTATGGGAAGTGATCTTAAGGAGATGAAGAATTTATAGAATTACTTGTCCATAAAATTCAAAATAAAGGATTTTATTTTGTCACTACAACATAAGGATTTTATTTTGTCAATTTGTCACGACACTAATTGACAAGGATTTTACTTGTCACTACAACAATTTGATGTGAAGAATGGCTTCCTACATGGCGAGTTTTTCGAAGAAGTCTACATGGATCTCCTATGAGGATGCATGACACCAAAAATACACAACCAAAAGGTGCGCAGATTAAAAAAATCATTGTATGGCTTGAAACAATCTCTAAGAGCATGATTTGAGAGATTCACAAAATCTATTATAGAGTTTGGCTACCAACAATGTAATTCAGATCACACATTATTCATAAAGAGAAAGCGGGGATAAGATCACGACACTAATTGTATATGTAGATGACATGATAGTTATGGGAAGTGATCTTAAGGAGATGAAGAATTTATAGAATTACTTGTCCATAAAATTCAAAATAAAGGATTTTATTTTGTCACTACAACATAAGGATTTTATTTTGTCAATTTGTCACGACACTAATTGACAAGGATTTTACTTGTCACTACAACAATTTGATGTGAAGAATGGCTTCCTACATGGCGAGTTTTTCGAAGAAGTCTACATGGATCTCCTATGAGGATGCATGACACCAAAAATACACAACCAAAAGGTGCGCAGATTAAAAAAATCATTGTATGGCTTGAAACAATCTCTAAGAGCATGATTTGAGAGATTCACAAAATCTATTATAGAGTTTGGCTACCAACAATGTAATTCAGATCACACATTATTCATAAAGAGAAAGCAGGATAAGATCACGACACTAATTGTATATGTAGATGACATGATAGTTATGGGAAGTGATCTTAAGGAGATGAAGAATTTATAGAATTACTTGTCCATAAAATTCAAAATAAAGGATTTTATTTTGTCACTACAACATAAGGATTTTATTTTGTCAATTTGTCACGACACTAATTGACAAGGATTTTACTTGTCACTACAACAATTTGATGTGAAGAATGGCTTCCTACATGGCGAGTTTTTCGAAGAAGTCTACATGGATCTCCTATGAGGATGCATGACACCAAAAATACACAACCAAAAGGTGCGCAGATTAAAAAAATCATTGTATGGCTTGAAACAATCTCTAAGAGCATGATTTGAGAGATTCACAAAATCTATTATAGAGTTTGGCTACCAACAATGTAATTCAGATCACACATTATTCATAAAGAGAAAGCAGGATAAGATCACGACACTAATTGTATATGTAGATGACATGATAGTTATGGGAAGTGATCTTAAGGAGATGAAGAATTTATAGAATTACTTGTCCATAAAATTCAAAATAAAGGATTTTTATTTTGTCACTACAACATAAGGATTTTATTTTGTCAATTTGTCACGACACTAATTGACAAGGATTTTACTTGTCACTACAACAATTTGATGTGAAGAATGGCTTCCTACATGGCGAGTTTTTCGAAGAAGTCTACATGGATCTCCTATGAGGATGCATGACACCAAAAATACACAACCAAAAGGTGCGCAGATTAAAAAAATCATTGTATGGCTTGAAACAATCTCTAAGAGCATGATTTGAGAGATTCACAAAATCTATTATAGAGTTTGGCTACCAACAATGTAATTCAGATCACACATTATTCATAAAGAGAAAGCAGGATAAGATCACGACACTAATTGTATATCTAGATGACATGATAGTTATGGGAAGTGATCTTAAGGAGATGAAGAATTTATAGAATTACTTGTCCATAAAATTCAAAATAAAGGATTTTATTTTGTCACTACAACATAAGGATTTTATTTTGTCAATTTGTCACGACACTAATTGACAAGGATTTTTACTTGTCACTACAACAATTTGATGTGAAGAATGGCTTCCTACATGGCGAGTTTTTCGAAGAAGTCTACATGGATCTCCTATGAGGATGCATGACACCAAAAATACACAACCAAAAGGTGCGCAGATTAAAAAAATCATTGTATGGCTTGAAACAATCTCTAAGAGCATGATTTGAGAGATTCACAAAATCTATTATAGAGTTTGGCTACCAACAATGTAATTCAGATCACACATTATTCATAAAGAGAAAGCAGGATAAGATCACGACACTAATTGTATATGTAGATGACATGATAGTTATGGGAAGTGATCTTAAGGAGATGAAGAATTTATAGAATTACTTGTCCATAAAATTCAAAATAAAGGATTTTATTTTGGGAGAAAAAACTAAAAATTGTCCATTGACGATTCATCAACTACCTTTCACCGACACGCGTCGCACCGGGAGGCAAAGGATACGACGACGAACCAGGTGACACGACGGACAAACAACTTCCACTGCCAAAAGATGATGTCCACGCTATCTGAATGGCGGGTGCGCATGGAACACTACTGGAGCGTCGGTATGACGCACCTGCAGTGTTTCTAAAAAAAAATAAAAATGGTAAATTACCAATATAACCCTAGACCCAGCGAAAACCACAAAAAAACCTAGGGTGAAAGGACCACACTTTCCCCAGCTCTAGGCTTTTTTTGTCTTTTCTGGGGGTATTTGCGTATTTTCACTATACATGAATATGTGAAAAACCCAAAACACCCTCAATTGTTCGGCGTCTTTTTGTTAGCTCCCAGGGGTAAAATAATGGTTTATTGTGCAATTTAAAATGGAAAATATAAAAAAAAACCCAAAAAAATTTAAAATACAATACATGTCCCCCCTGTATATGTCCAAAATGCCCCCCGTTCCGAGGGTTAATTTTTCAAACTGAGGGGTAAAATAGTAATTTTACCATCACAATCCACAATAATCTATGTCTATATACACAGTACATGTCCCCCTGTAAATGACCAAAGTGCCCCCGGTCCCAATGGTTAAATTTTTGGACCGAGGGGTAAAATAGTAATTTTACCATCACAATCCATAATAATCTATGTCTATATACATAGTAAGACATCAATGTATTTTATGGTTGTTTTTAATATTGAAGGGATGGGAATGACGAGTATAAGTGCCTTGTTAAGGTGAGCATTTTCATTTTTCAGAAGAATTTTCTTTCTAATATTTTTTTTCAAAAAAAAATCTCATGTCATTATAAAATAAATAAATAAAATGCAGGAGTAGAGCCCATTTTAACGATACGTCAACGGATTTTTTCCCCATTAGATTTGAGAGAAAAGACTTTGGTTGATTTTGAATTGATTTAAAGTAAATTAATAAAAGAAGTGGCCAATATTTTGTTTGGCTCAATTCATTAAACAATTTATGCAGCCATATAGTTTTGAGGATTAAGGAAAATCAAAAATCCCATTTACATTTTTTTATAAGAATGCTTCAAATTTTAAAATTTGAGTAATAATATTGTTTGAATATTTAGGTTAAGAAGTCTAAGGAATCTATTTTTTTTATGAGGAAGGTAGAAGGCATTTCGTTTTCATTTTTATGATAGAGAGCTTTTAGCATGCCTCCTAAGATAGGATGAAATGGTCCACTAAATTAATTTCTCTGACTTGTAGCGTCTCTATAAGAAGATTTCTAATCGTTGAGCCACCTAAAAAATAGGATTAAATGGCCCATTAAATTAAAAAAAGTCTACAAAAATTAGAGTTCCTTTCAAGAATGCATTGGTGCTATGTTAATTACCCGTAGCTACACTGTGATTATGGTTCCATTAGATAGGATTCCTTGCCGAAATAAACAGGGAAATAAGTCGTCTTTCTACAGTAAAAAAATACTATAAAACCAAGTGTTTTTCATTCTTCCACACCCATTCCATTTTACGTTAGTTAAAAACCTAATTTGCAAGAGCAAGTATGTTTGTTGGTGATTGTCGGGGAGAGTTCAAAAAGATGGCGTCACCATCTTGGCGCCATCTTTTGTGTGCCATGGTTTTCAGCTTAATAGCGATTAACGTGGCTGCCAATTACGATGATGAGAAACCTCCAAGGCCATCTCATGATCAAGAAGACCACGACATGCCAAATAATTATAGAAAATCACCATTTCTACCACCAGGATATCCTCATCGACGAACACCACCGCCCCCACCTCAAAAAATTCAGCCGTTAAGGCCACCACTACCATCAAAATTTCCACCACCACCACCACCAAAATGTCAACAACAAGAAACAAAATCTCCACCACCACCACCACCACCACCACCACCACCAAAATGCCAACAAGAAGCAAAATCTACACCACCACTGCAACCACCAATAAAATCCCCATCATTGCCATCATCTTCACCTCCAACCCCATCTTCAGCTCCCATTTTAACTCCATTGCCTTCTTATATTTCTCCAGTTCCATCCTCTTCAAAAGCTCCACAATCCTTGTCACCTTCTTATACACCTCTAAAATCGTCCCCAAAAGTTTCACCAATTCCATCATTATCTCCATCCCCATCCCCAAATCCTAAATTATATCAATCACCTTCATATACTTCCCCGATATCCCCACCAAAAATCTCACCCGTTCAATCACGATCCCCATCCCCAACTCCTAAATTATCCCAGTCACCATCATATACGCATCTAAAATCCCCACCAAAAGTTTCACCAATTCCATCGTTATCTCCATCGCCATCACCGAATCATAAACTATCTCCATCACCTTCCTATACATCCCCAATATCCCCTTCAAAAATCTCACCCGTTCAATCACGATCCCCATCCCCAACTCCTAAATTATCCCCGTCACCATCTTATACGCCTCTAAAATCCCCACCAAAAGTGTCACCAATTCCATCGTTATCTCCATCCCCAACACCGAATCCTAAAGTTTATCCATCACCTTCCCATACTTCCCCGATATCCCCACCAAAAATCTCACCCGTTCAATCACGATCCCCATCCCCAACTCCTAAATTATCCCTGTCACCATCTTATACGCCTCTAAAATCCCCACCAAAAGCTTCGCCAATTCCATCGTTATCTCCATCGCCATCACCGAATCATAAACTATCTCCATCACCTTCCTATACATCCCAGATATCCCCTCCAAAAATCTCACCCGTTCAATCACGATCCCCATCACCAACTCCTAAATTATCCCCTTCACAAAATTATATGCCTTTAAAATCCCCACCAAAAGTGTCACCAATACCATCATTATCTCCATCCCCATCACCGAATTCTAAAGTATATCCATCATCTTCCCATAATTCCCCGATATCACCACCAAAAATCTCACCCGTTCAATCACGATCCCCATCCCCATCTCCTAATTTATCTTCATCACCATCTTATACGCCTCTGAAATCCCCCCCAAAAGTTTCACCAACTCCATCGTTATCTCCATCACAATCACCGAATCCTAAATTATCTCCATCACCTTCCTATACTTCCCCAATATCCTCTCCAAAAATCTCACCCGTTCAATCACGATCCCCATCCGCAACTCCTAATTTATCCCCATCACCATCTTATAGCCCTACTAAAATCCCCCAAAGCTTTCACCAATTCCATCGTTATCTCCATCCTCATCACTGACTTCCCCGATTTCCCCACCAAAAATCTCACCCGTTCAATTACGATCCCCATCCCCATCTCCTAATTTATCTTCATCACCATCTTATACGCCTCTGAAATCTCCCCCAAAAGTTTCACCAACTCCTAATTTATCCCCGTCATCATCTTATACGCCTCTGAAATCCCCCCCAAAAGTTTCACCAACTACATCGTTATCTCCATCACAATCACCGAATCCTAAATTATCTCCATCACCTTCCTATACTACCCCAATATCCTCTCCAAATATCTCACCAGTTCACTCACGATCCCCATCCCCAACTCCTAATTTATCCCCGTCACCATCTTATACACCTCTAAAATCCCCACCAAAAGTTTCACCAATTCCATCGTTATCTCCATCCTCATCACCGACTTCCCCGATATCCCCACCAAAAATCTCACCCGTTCAATTACGATCCCCATCCCCATCCCCATCTCCTAATTTATATTCATCACCATCTTATACGCCTCTGAAATCTCCCCCAAAAGTTTCACCAACTCCATCGTTATCTCCATCACAATCACCGACTTCCCCGATATCCCCACCAAAAATCTCACCTATTCAATCACGATCCCCATCCCCATCTCCTAATTTATCTTCATCACCATCTTATACGCCTCTGAAATCTCCCCCAAAGTTTCACCAACTCCATCGCTATCTCCATCACAATCACCGAATCCTAAATTATCTCCATCACCTTCCTATACTTCCCCAATATCCTCTCCAAAAATCTCACAAGTTCACTCACGATCCCCATCCCCAACTCCTAATTTATCCCCGTCACCATCTTATACACCTCTAAAATCCCCACCAAAAGTTTCACCAATTCCATCGTTATCTCCATCCTCATCATCGACTTCCCCTATATCCCCACCAAAAATCTCACCGGTTCAATCACGATCCCCATCCCCATCTCCTATTTTTTCTTCATCACCATCTTATACGCCTCTGAAATCTTCCCCAAAAGTTTCACCAACTCCATCGCTATCTCCATCACAATCACCGAATCCTAAATTATCTCCATCACCTTCCTATACTTCCCCAATATCCTCTCCAAAAATCTCACCAGTTCAATCACGATCCCCATCCCCAACTCCTAATTTACCCCCGTCACCATCTTCTACGCCTCTAAAATCCCCCCCAAAAGTTTCACCAATGCAATCGTTCTCTCCACCCCCATCCCAGAATCCTACATTATCTCCATCACCTTCCTATACTTCACCGATATCCACTCCAAAAATCTCACCCAGTCAATCTTTAACCCCATCACCAACTCCTAATTTATCCCCATCATCATCTTATACCTCAAATCCCCAAAGTTTCCACTCAACTCCATTGTATCTCCATCACCTTCTTATACTTCCTCGATATCCTCTCCATCTCACCCGTTCAATCACGATCCCCATCCGCTAACTCCTAATTTATCCCGTCTCACCATCTTTATACGCTTCACTAAAATCCCCAGTTTCACCCATTCAATCAGTTATCTCCATCCCCATCAACAACTTCCCCGATATCCCTCGCCAAAATCTCACCCTGTTCAATCACGCATCCCCATTCCCATCTCCTAATTTATCCCCCGTCCACCATCTTTATACACCTCTAAAATCCCCTACCGAAAGTTTCACCAATTCCTTCAGTTATCTCCATCCCCATCACAAACATCCCCTCGATATCCCCACCAAAATCTCTACCCATTCAATCACGATCCCCTATCCCCATCTCCCTAATTTATCTTCATCACCATCTTATACGCCCCAAATCCCCAAAGTTTCACCAACTCCATCGCGTATTCCATCACAATCACCGAATCCTAAATTATCTCCATCACCTTCCTATACTTCCCCAATATCCTCTCCAAAAATCTCACCCGTTCAATCCACGATCCCCATCCGCAACTCCTAATTTATCCCCATCACCATCTTTATACGCTCACTAAAATCCCCCAAAGTTTCCACCAATTCCATCGTATCTCCATCCCTCATCACCGACTTCCCCGATTTCCCCACCAAAATCTCACCCGTTCAATTCACGATCCCCATCCCCTATCTCCCTAATTTATCTTCATCACCATCTTATACGCCTCGAAATCTCCCCAAAAGTTTCACCAACTCCCAAATTTATCCCCTCGCTCATCATCTTGTCACTCTCAAATCCCCCAAAAAAGTTTCTACTCAACTATCGTTATCTCCATCACAATCACCGAATCCTAAATTATCTCCATCACCTTCCTATACTACCCCAATATCCTCTCCAAATATCTCACCAGTTCACTACGATCCCCATCCCCAACTCCTAATTTATCCCCGTCACACCATCTTATACACCTCTAAAATCCCCACATAAAGTTTCACTCAATTCCATCGTTATCTCCATCCCTCATCACCGACTTCCCCCGATATCCCCACCAAAATCTCACCCGTTCAATTACGATCCCCATCCCCATCCCCATCTCCCTAATTTATATTCATCACCATCTTATACGCCTAAATCTCCCCCAAAGTTTCACCTAACTCCATCGTTATCTCCATCACAATCACCCGACTTCCCCGATATCCCCACCAAAATCTCACCTATTCAATCACGATCCCCATCCCCATCTCCTAATTTATCTTCATCACCATCTTATACGCCTCGAAATCTCCCCCAAAAGTTTCACCAACTCCATCAGCTATCTCCATCACAATCACCGAATCCTAAATTATCTCCATCACCTTCCTATACTTCCCAATATCCTCTCCAAAAAATCTCACCAGCTCACTCCATCGCATCCCCCATCCCCAACTCCTAATTTATCCCTGCCACCATCTTATACACCTCTAAAATCCCCACCAAAATTTTCACCAATTCCATCGATTATCTCCATCCTCATCACCGACTTCCCCGATATCCCCACCAAAAATCTCACCCGTTTCAATCCACGATCCCCATCCCCATCTCCTAATTTTTTCTTCATCACCATCTTATACGCCTCTGAAATCTCCCCAAAGTTTCACCAACTCCATCATTTATCTCCATCACAATCACCGAATCCTAAATTATCTCCATCACCTTCCTATACTTCCCCAATATCCTCTCCAAAAATCTCACCCAGCTCAATCACGATCCCCATCCCCAACTCCTAATTTATCCCCGTCACACCATCTTATACGCTCTAAAATCCCCACCAATAGTTTCACCAATTCCATCGTTATCTCCATCCCCATCCATCGAATCATAAATTATCTCCAACACACCGCTTATACTTCCCTCGGGATATCCTCTCCAAAAGTCTCACCCTGTTCGAGTCACGATCCCCATCCCCAACTCCTAATTTATTCCGCTCCCACCATCTTATACGCCTCTCAAAATCCCCCACCAAAAGTTTCACCAATTCCATTGCTATCTCCATCCCCATCCCCGAATCCTAAATTATCTCCATCACCTTCCTATACTTTCCCGATATCCACTCCAAAAATCTCACCCGTTCAATCACTATCCCCATCCCCAACACCTTCTTTTATCCCCCATCACCATCAGTATACTCCTCTCAAATCCCCACCAAAAGTTTCACCAATTCCATCATTATATCCATCCCCATCCTCGAATCCTAAATTATCTCCATCACCTTCCTATACCTCCCCGATATCCACTGGAAAAATCTCACCTGTTCAATCACAATCCCCAACCTCAACTCCTAATTTATCCCCATCACCATCTTACACACCTCAAAAATCCCCCCCAAATGTTTCACCCATTCCATCAGTTATCTCCATCCCCATCCCCAATCCCTAAATTATCTCCATCACCTTCCTATACTTCCCTCGATAACCCTCTCCCAAAAATCTCACCCTGCTCAATCACGATCCCCCATCCCCTAACTCCTAATATATCCCTGGTCACCATCTTATACGCCTCAAAAATCCCCCCAAAAGTTTCACCCATTCCATCAGTTATTCTCATCCCCATCCCCAATTCTAAATTATCTCCATCACCTTCCTATAGTTCCCCAATATCCACTCCTAAAATCTCACGCAATGACTATCATTATCCCTAATTCTCATATCTCCTGATCTCGCATTCGATTTTTGATTTCGACAGTTCGGATTTCGATGCGCGACGGTTTATCTACTGATGGAAAAGTTTCGACTGATTCGGAAGTTTCTTCGACGCCGGTTTCGAGGATTTTCTTCGAGCGAGGAGATTTCTTCCGAGCGACCCTTTGACTCTTCGATTTCACTCTTTCCATACAGATTCGGTCTTTCCTTCGACGCATTTCTCCGACTTTTGACCTCGACTTTCTCTCGATGATGCCGACCATCGACTTCCTGATGCGCGCTTAATCCCGACCTTCCGATTCATCTCCGACCGACCGACGCCTTCCACTTCCACCGATCTCTTAATCGAGACCGGATTATCCCTGAATGTCGACGACGACGCGCATTTCTTAATCGACCGGAATCTCCTCGAAAATTTATTAAACTTCCATTCTCCGCCGAATCCTTCCCTTTGTTCATCATTAATCACCTCTCGACTTAAAATATCTGAAAATCGGTTTCATTAGATATTCTATTTCAATAACATTGTTTTCTTTTAATTTTATATTGTTTCCAATATTAATCTCTATTTAATCTTTTTTTTTCAGATTATATATGGTTAATGACTGCAGATGGTGTCACCTAAAAGACTGCATATTAGATAATACATGTATTGAGAATGTAAACAGTCGAAGGAAAGTCGATTGTGCTCCCTCAAGCATTCCAAAATAATACCAGAGCATTAGTTGTCGCAATAATATATGGATGACATCGAGGAAAATATTCCGTTTGTCAAAAAGGATTATAATAATAAATGAATGTCTTTTATTACCATAATTACTTTTTTTTACAATTCTTATTGTTAAACTTTTTACTTGTGTAATTTCCTTGGAGAAAAACAGTAAAAGAGAATTTACATATCAGGGCAGTCTTTACCTATATATATTGAAGACTTTCCCCCACGTGAAAAACTCAATTATTTGGACTTCTACTGGTTCTGCGTTTTATTTTTTTTAAAATATTATTTTTTTTTAGTATTTTTAGATTATTTTCATATGTTAATATCAAAATTATTATTTTTTAAAAAATAATTTTAATACATTTCTGAATAAAAAATATTTTTAAAAATAATTATAATCACACTAGTCAAAAGGTATTTCCATGTCTATATATTGATTATAATTATTTCGATACATAAGTAACTCTGCGTGTATAATATATGGTCCCTTGATTTAGTACAAAGATCAACCTATCTATTGACTAAATATTAAAAATTAAGTAGAAAATTCGTAAGTTTAAATTATTTATACGAGTTTAAATTTGTATTGTGTTTTTTTTTTCCAAGTCTTAACCCCATGGGAAAAAAAAAAGCAATCAAGATCAACTAGTTAGAACTAATTAAAGTATCACAACAATGAACGAGACAGCAGCGAGAGATGAATTAAAAGAAGCTTCGATTGTATCAGACAAGTTTTGACCAAGTTGCTTGAATCTGTCAACTTTTTTATTATTTTAATATTATAATTAAAATATGCTACCCCTAGTACTACTACTACAGATCAAGGATGATTCAAACTATATTTTAAAAATATATAAAAAAAATAAAAGATTTATATTTTAAATTATTTTTTAAATCATTTTAATATGTTAATATCAAAAATAATTTTTTTTAAATAAAAAATAATTTTAATATATTTCTATATAAAAAATATTTTTAAAATTGCACCAATATCAATGGTAAAATCAACAAAACTCTTCATGATAATATATATATACACTAGCCAATGCCCTTGTGCCTCATAGCGAGCGGTACCATATTTTTTTTAACGCAAAAAATATTAATTGTGTGTTTTTTTTGTTATAATATAAATTTAGTCAAAATAATGCATTTGTGCAGAATTCTTGTGAAGTGCATGTTTTCTATAAAATATATGAATTTTAGATCGATATAAATTTATCTGTTTAGTACGTTTCAATGAAATAACCAGCATAAAATTATCATCATCATTAAAAAAGCAAGAAGATTTGGATATTTGAATTATTGAATTCATTATATTAAGAGTATTTCATTTTATAATACAATTTAAATCACATTTAAAATTCAAAATATAAAGCCAATGCCCCCGCGCCTCGTTGCGGGCGACACCATATTTTTTTCAACGCAAAAAAATATTAATTGTGTGTTTTTTTTTTATAATATAAATTTAGTTAAAATAATGCATTTGTGCAGAATTCTTGTGAAGTGCATGTTTTCTATAAAATATATGAATTTTAGATCGATATAAATTTATCTGTTTAGTACGTTTCAACGAAATAAACAACATAAAATTATCATCATCATTAAAAAAACAAGAAGATTTGGATATTTGAATTATTGAATTCATTGTATTAAGATTAGTTCATTTTATAATACAATTTAAATCACATTTAAAATTCAAAATATAAAGCCAATGCCCCCGCGCCTCGTTGCGGGCGACACCATATTTTTTTCAACGCAAAAAAATATTAATTGTGTGTTTTTTTTGTTATAATATAAATTTAGTCAAAATAATGCATTTGTGCAGATTTCTTGTGAAGTGCATGTTTTCTATAAAATATATGAATTTTAGATCGATATAAATTTATCTGTTTAATACGTTTCAACGAAATAACCAGCATAAAATTATCATCATCATCAAAAAAGCAAGAAGATTTGGATATTTGAATTATTGTATTAAGATTAGTTTATTTTATAATTCAATTTAAATCACATTTAAAAATAAAATATAAATTGTGAAAAGACTTGCAATAATCAAATAACAAATAAGTAGTTAATTTTCTATCCAAAAAAAGACCAAAACATAAATTAAAAATCCATCCCTATGTTACCGTCATTTTCATTACTATAATAGTTAAAATTATTATCAATATTACAGCCCAAACAATTAAAATCATTAAATTGTCCTGAAAAATAAAAAAAATCAAAACATTTTAACAAAAAAAAAAAACAATAAAAAAAGAATCACTAAAACTATCATTAATATTTTGCAAACAATAACATTATAAAATTATTTGTTTCGAAAAACAGATAAAATAACAGAAAACACAAAAAAAGGAAAAAAAGAGCAATATTAATTTTAAAATTATCACCAACGTAAATTAAAATTTCATAATAGAACCTAATAAAAATAAAACCCGACAAAAAATGAACTAAAAAAAATAATCTAAAAGCATAAATGAATAAATACGGACAGAAAACAAACATTGTATTTTTTAATGTTTTGAGATCATTTTTATGTGTTGATGTTAAAAATGATTTTTCTAAAAATATATTTATCATTTTAGTATATTTCTAAACAATTTTTTTTTTTAGAAATAAAAATAAATTACATTTCCAAGCATGATAGAAATCTGTTGAGAGTGGGACTTGAACCCACAACCTCTCAAACCAGAATTTTAATCTCGCACCTCTTAGACCAACTCGGTCACCTCAACATCTGAGTCTTCTTTCACAACAATATATATTAATAGTAAGTTTACTGTGGATTCACATAGTAAAATCGGGACACGTTTTATATATATCTACTAGTCAATGCCCCCGCGCGTTGCAGGCGACACCAAATTTTTTTCAACGCAA
Organism: Salix viminalis; assembly: GCA_029228465.1. NCBI lineage: Eukaryota > Viridiplantae > Streptophyta > Magnoliopsida > Malpighiales > Salicaceae > Salix > Salix viminalis. Next base: position 14,597,597 of record CM055441.1, read on the forward strand.
GAAAATTAAATATATGAGATGTTTGTTATTAGAATATAAATTTAGGTGAAATAATAAATTTTTGCAGAATTTCTATTAAGATAAAAAAGCAAACATTTTTACAAAAAAAAATAATCACTAAAATTATCATTATTACGACACAAATAATAAAATAATAAAAAAAAAATTGATCCGAAAAATAGATAAAAATAAAAGAAAACACAAAAAAAAAACAAAGGGAAAAAGGGAGCAATATTAATTTAAAAATGATCACCAATATAAATTAAAATTTCAGGACTGGACCAAATAAAAATAAATTTCTAATAAAAAATAAAACGATAAAAATTAAAAACAAAAACTAAAAGCATAGATGCATAAATACGGATAAAAAATAAATGCTATCGAAGAATGACAAAAAAAACCAAAGAAATTAATAGAAAATACACAATTCAAGCAATAAGGACCAAAATGAAAAATAAAATATATAATTAATTCCAATCGAACAACAAAATTGAAACAAATAAAAACATTGGACCGAAACAAATAAATAAATATTTTTAAAAAATTGCACAATAATTTTGTTAAAAAAATTAAAAGAATAAGGATTGAAATATGAATAATTTCAATTGGAGGACACAACCAAAACAAATTAAAAAAATTATATAATTAATTCAATTGAAGGATAAAATTAAAATAAATAAAACCTTGGGACCGAAAGAAATAAAGACATTTTAAAAAAAATATAATGTTCTTGCAAAATTAAAAGAATAAGGACCAAAATAAAAGATAGAATATATGACAAATTTCAGAGGACCCAATCATAAGCAATTAAAACTTGCATACTGAAATAATTAAAATAACCAAAAACAAACCGAAAATCAAAAGAATAAGGACTAAATTGAAACCCAACCTATATAATCAGTTTCAATTGAAGGGCACAATTGAAACAAATAAAAACTATATTAAAAAAAAACAATATAAAAGAGAAATTAAAAGCCAAGGGACCAAATTAAACATTTCGCAACATTCAAGCACCGACGTGTATTTCTAGCTGACAAAAGAGAGAGAAAAGAGAGGAAAAACATAAAATCATCCATCGGAGCTTCACTGACCACCTTACCTTGACACATGTCGCTCCGGGAGAAAGAGGACATGTCGGCGCACCATGTGACACGACGGAAGACAGTTTCTGAACGCCTTATGAAGTCACACGCGCCACCCGAAGGGCGTGTGCGGCGAAAACACTGCAGGCGCATCTGTACGACGTGCCTGCAGTATTTTTGAAAAGAAATAATAAAATAATAGACAATTGCCAACACACCCTTGTCCGATAACCACGAAAAAACCAATGTGGAAAATGCATAAATACCCCCTGGTCCGACGCCTATTTTTTGTCGTTTAGGGGGGCTAAATGTGTAGTTTCACTGTGCACCAAATTTGGAAATACGATTCATGTCCCCTGGAAATTGCTAAAGTACCCCAGTCTAGTTTGCCTTATTTTTTCCTTTAGGGGTGTTATTTTCTTCATTTTACTGTGCAACAAATCTGAAAATACCATCCGTGTCTCTTGAAAAATTCTAAAATACCCCTAGTCCTGAGGGCTAAAAAATTTCGATCCCAGGGGCAAAATAGTGAACTAAGTTTGTGTGCATAATAAAATTGGGACGCCGTTTATTGTTTAGTTAATAATATTTATATATAGAAAGAGAGATGCCAAAAAGTCTTCCCATCCCAAGTCGCTTGTTATTATTAAAGAAAGAAAAATAAGTCCAATATGAGGTTTCGAAAATCTTTAATAATCGAGTATCACATGGTCAATAGAAAATGACAAATAATAATAATAATAATAAACACGTGCCAAAACAATACCACATCATCGGGACACGTTCCAGTACTGGGTTTTGTGGGTTCATTGTCAAGAATTGAGCATTACCGATAGTGGACACGAAACCTCAAGAAATGGAAGAAAACAAAAATTCCCGTGGTAATTGATAAAATCATTGAATGGACAGCAGAACCATTTTAAAATATAATTTACCAATAAATAAATAAAAGGTTGGCCTTTCTTGGCTTCTTCCAAGTCCCCTATTTCACAGTCAGTTCTCTATCTATCTCTGGAAAGATAGATTTTACTTCGATCTCCAAAGTTTACGGAGAGATTCAATAAACTATCAAACTTGAATAGCAGTTTTCCTTGCGAATTAAAGGTAAGAGACATCTCTCCACTACATTGGTAAGTTCTTTATTTGTGGGGCGTAATCTGTTACGTTATAAACCTTCATTTTCACTGTTTATGGTTTCATGGATTTATATCAGATCATGAGGCATGGATTTTCTGTTAAAGAACTGTCTATCAAGTTCTGTTTTTGTTAGTTTGTTCTTCTTGCTTTGAGCTTTGTTTGGTAGCGTGGAAATGATGAGAAACAAAATAAAGTAAAGTTGATTTCTTTGAGCTGACTAATTTGAGATAAGAATTAAAACTATGCCTATAAGTAGTATTTACTGTGGTTTCTTAAACATTTGGAAGCTATGACAGTATAGAAGCATGCTATTCTCGTCTTACTTGGTTCCAACCCCTCCCTTAAGAAAGGTATTGCGCTTCTATACTGAACCTTCAAGATTTTTTTTAATAACATTTCATCAACTTTTTTAATTTGAATTTTAGGTTTCTTACAATAAATGCTAAACGAAGGTGAGGTAAGGAGTTTGAGAGCTATTTTGATGATGGATATGGTTTCAGCACTAGAAAAACATTCAAATTTGTGCACCATAATATATGTTGCATCCTCCGCGAGAGCATGACGTCGCTACGACCCTCATCATGAGCGGGGAATTCATGTCGGGTTTTTTTTGTGAAAAGTGAGTCATCATCTAGTATTATGGTTACTAGAAAACCGAAGTGTTCTTTTAGAGATTCTAAGCTAAGGGACTGATTGCGTAAAGGGAAAGCTTTAGCACTCCTAATACACCCTACCTAAGGTAAGCTGCTTGGTGTTTTGGTTTGCCATATGATTGCTATGGTATTGGTGTTATCTAATCAATTTTCCTAGGACAGGTCAAGTTTCAAGTGATAAAAAATCATTTTGATGGAGAAAATCTACTTGCAATTTGCTTGGTCAAAATGTTTTTAAAGAAAAGGATTTTCGCGGCAGCAACAAAATCATTTTTTAGTGCAAATTATGAGGGATTTATCCAACCTTAAACCTAGATAAAGAAAGAATTCCTAATTGGTCTAAGAATCTTGATGATTTTGGCAGCAAAGGAGGAGGATAAGAAAAACAGAAAGGAACAAAGACAGGGTTCAAATAAACATTTTTATTCTCTATTTTTGTCCATATATTGTTTAGTAACCATGTGCTAAACTCTTACACTTGGTTCCAAGGGAGTGTACATCATTTCCCGTCCGTGGGGTGTAAAAATGAGTAACAACACTATCAAACACTCATTATATTTAGAATTTAACAAAAAATCGTCAATAAAAATTATGTGATCCTGGTTCTCATGAAACTGGGAATGAGAACTTCATGGATTTTGTAATTATCTGCTAAGGTTATTTTCCTTCTCTTTACCTAACATGTTAACTACTTTATAGACAAAAACATATTAGAAACAAATTCATAATGTTATAATTTAGAAGTATTTTGGTCCTAGTATACCCAAATCCCAGCCGAACTTTGACTTGCAATCTCGAGAGTATCGTCATTATCAAACCGGCTAATAATTGAAAATAACAGCGAACTTGATCATATTCGTTTTTGTTTTGGTATATATATATATATATCCACAATTGGGAGTAGAATATTATAAAAGGAGAAGACATTCTGCACAGCAGCAACGAAATTCCAAGTCGTCAGTACTGATAAGGAATTGTATTAATTTACATCCATTGCTGCTTTGACAGATTCATACCTATATATGGCCATGGTTATTATCTCTGGATCACAGCCCTCAAATTCTTGTAAATTTTTATTATTTCATCTTAAGGATATATATGTTAGTGTAAGGTATATTGTAAGCATACGTGTGAGTATGCATACCTAAGGAATATCTCTTAAATATAAATAAGAGACATGGGTACTGTGTGTGTAAGCTGAAAACCAGCATTAACAAACATTTTTGAAATTTCTCTTTTCCCTCCAAAACACTCTGTCTTCTTCCCTGCTTGATTCTTCCATTCTCTGTGAAAATACTTCACACATTTATCAATCTTAACATGGTATCAGAGCTGTAAATGCTCACGCAAAGAAATTGATCCAAATTTTTTGCTTCCAAATCAGTTTTTTCTTCTTCGCTGATATACACAAATTCATTTTTTAGAATTTTTTTTTGTGATTTCTTTTACATCATCTTAGTCCGTGCTGCTGAATAACCCATACAAAGGTTCTATGAATTACTCAACCAAAGAAAATGGTCACAGCAGCCCAACTCCAAATCCTTCAATCTCCAATTACAGCCCTAATTTCTACGGTTTCCACCTCCGTGAATGTAAAGCTTGATGACACAAATTACTTAAACTGGCTTTTTCAAATGCAGTTGCTACTGGAAAGCTATGACATCTATGGCTTCGTGGATGGGTCTCATCTTTGTCCTTCCTCTGCGTCCTCTGCTTCAGCCGAAGAATGTGGTACGAACTTTTTTCATTCATCCTCTCCTGTTGATTGTGATGATATTCTGGTATGGAAGATGCATGATAGAGCAATTATGCAACTGGTTACTACCACTTTGTCTCCCATTGCTATGTCATGTGCAATTAGAAGTACTAGCTCTCATGATTTATGGACTAGGTTGAAAGAACAATTCTCATCAGTATCTAAGACTAGCATATTTCAATTGAAATCTGATTTACAGAATTTAAGGAAAGGAACTGATTCAATAAGCCAATACCTTCTGAAAATCAAAGAAACTAGGGATTGCTTAAGTGCTGCTGGTGTGTATTTTGCTGATGAAGATATTGTGATATTAGCTTTGAATGGTTTGCCTTCTGAATACAATACATTCAGATGTGTTGTGCGAGGCAGAGAGAATGTTATTTCCTTAAAAGATTTTAGGTTTCAATTGCTAGCTGAGGAAAAGATTGTAGAGACTATCAATACTGATTTGTCCTCATTCCTTACTGCCATGCACACCACAGTTCCAAAATATGTTAATTCCTCTGGTTCATATGTTCAAATGCCTCAAAGAACCAATACATACAACAATTTTGGCAGTGGAGGGTATAGAACATTTAATAGACCTAGGGGAAGGGGGAGGTTTCAACCAGGTTTGAGGAATTATTCAAAACCTCAATCACGTGATTCACCATCAATGAATTCAGGTGTTTCTAACCCAGCCTCCTCTCCTTATTTCAATTCAAATGTGCCTCATGTGCCTGTTTGTCAATTGTGTCACCTTGAAGGTCACACAACCCCTATGTGTGGGAACAAAAGAGATGATCGAATTCAGTGTAACATTTGTGGACGGACAAATCATACAACATGGTTTTGCTACTATAATAATAGTGGTCCAAACTCTATGGGATTAGCTCAATATACATTTTCTCAGTCTCATCCCTCCCACAACCAGAATCTCCAAGGTATGCAGTCAAGGATGAACAATTTCAGTGGTTCAGTGCCTTATTCATCTTCTCAGACTCAAGCTCCACAACAACAGCTACATCAGGCTATGTATTTTGAAGGGCCAAACTTCAGTGGTTCAGTTTTTCGTATGCATCTCCCCATCAACAGTCCATGCAAGCAATGAATACTGTCCTACCATCATCTTAGTCTCAGCCTTCATCTTCAATTTGGCTTGCAGATTCTGGGGCTACAAATCATATGTCTGCTGACTTGTCAAACATGTCCTTTATTGCTCCCTACCCTGCTAATGATAGAGTTCAAACTGCCAATGGTGAAGGTTTGTTGGTATCTCATGTTGGGACTTCTATTATTCCTACAAGTCATGCCTCCATTAAACTGAAATCAGTTTTATATGTTCCTCAACTTACACAAAATCTGTTATCAGTGCATCGCTTGTGTTTGGATAACAACTATAGACTAATCTTTGATGCATTTTCTTTTTGGATTCAGGACAGGGCCACGGGGAGGATCATTTACACAGGAGAGTGCAGTAATGGACTTTATCCTCTGCCCTTTGTTCCTCATTCTAGTCTAGCATATCTCAATCTTCAACCTCAATGTCATCTTGGTCAGTTAGTCTTCTCCTGTACTTGGCACAGCAGATTAGGCCACCCTACAAATAAGATTGCTACATTGATGTTACAAAAAGCAAATGTTGCATGTTCAATTGATTCAAATTCATCTATGTGTCATAGTTGTCTTCAAGGAAAGTTTTCTAAACTTCCATTTCATTCTAGTCATACAAAGTCTGTAATCCCATTTCAAACTATACATAGTGATCTATGGGGTCCTTCTCCATGTGTGTCTATTGATGGATATAAATACTATGTAACATTTATTGATGAATTTTCAAGATATTGCTGGTTGTTTCCACTTGTTAATAAGAGTGATGTTTGTTCTGTATTCATTGCCTTCTATTATTATGTTGACACCAAATTCTCTTGTAAAATCAAACTACTTCAAAGTGATGGGGGTGGGGATTACACTAGTCAAAAGCTTAAGCTGTTTTTCCATGCTAAAGGCATTGTTCATCAAAAATCTTGCCCTTACACTCCTGAACAAAATGGCCTTGCTGAACATAAGCATAAACATCTTATAGAAACCACTATCACCCTTCTGCAACATGCTAAATTGCTTTCTTCATTCTGGACTTTTACTCTACACACAGCCTTGTATTTAATCAATAGAATGCTTCCATAGTCATGCATAATCAATCCCCTTATGAGATGCTTTTCAAATCTGTCCCTGTTGTCTCCCATTTGCGCATTTTTGGTTGTGCTTGCTTTCCTTTATTGCGTTCCTACAATGCCAACAAACTGCAACCTAAGACCACAATGTGTATTTTCTTAGGATATGCAAATCAGTATAAAGGGTATTTGTGCTGTGATGTTGTTGCAAATCGTACATATATTTCTCGACATGTTATATTCAATGAGCATGTCTTTCCCTTTCATCAGCTTATAACAGGTTCTAAGACTCATAAACCCCCCTCTAATTCCTACCCTGGTGTGTCTTCCCCTGTTGTCAACACTCAAAATGTCATTGTTTTACCCCCCTCACCAATTGTTCAGCCTGAAACTACACCTTCTCCTAGTTCATCAACCAAGTCCATTACTCATGTTTATGTATCATCTGCTCCTCCTCCTGTGGATCCTGTGACTGATGCTGAGAATGCCCCATTGATTGATCACTCATCCAGTGATAGCTTTCGACCAGAAGCCATATTTGTGGTTCTAAACATTCCTGATATGAATGTTCATTCCATGAAGACTCGTAGCAAGAGTGGCATTGTTAAGAAAAAGGTTTGTATCTTGGCTACATCTTCCCCTGCCACTGATTTGTCAGCCATTGAGCCTTCCACATACAAATCTGCTATGTCTCATCCCGTATGGCTTTATGCCATGAAGGAAGAACTGTCAGCCCTTCAAACACAGGGCACTTGGAGTCTAGTGTCCCTTCCTGCTCATAAAAACTTAGTGGGCTGCAAGTGGATTTTTAAGATCAAGCGACATGCTAATGGATCTATTGCTCGACACAAGGCTAGGTTAGTTTCTCAAGGTTTTAGTCAAGAGCCTGGGTTGGATTATGGGGAAACCTTCAGCCCTGTGGTTAAGCCAACCACTTGTCCTAGCCCTTGCTGCCCAGTTTGAGTGGCCATTAAGGCAACTTGATGTTAAGAATGCATTTTTGCATGGTTCTGTTCAGGAAGAGGTGTTCATGGCTCAGCCTCCTGGTTTTTCTTATTCCACTAATCCTCACCTAGTTTGCAAGTTACACAAGTCTCTCTATGGTCTCAAGCAGGCCCCTAGGGCTTGGAACGATAGGTTTACAACTTTTTTACCTTCTCTGGGGTTTACATCCACATATTCTGATTCTTCATTGTTTGTCAAAAATGTTGAGGCTGGTATAATCATCTTGCTAGTTTATGTGGACGATATTATAGTCACATGTAGTAACATTCTTGAAATTCAGGCTGTTATTAAGTCTCTTGCTTCTGAATTTGAGATTAAGGACTTGGGGGAGCTTCATTTTTTTGGGTTCAGGTTTCTCATTCATCTGCTGGATTGGTTTTGTCTCAGTCAAAATATATACAGGATCTTCTTATTAACACTGATATGCTTGCTGCCAAATCATGTGCCACTCCTTGTCTACCTTACCAGCGATTGTTGAAGGATGATGGCATGCCCTTTGATGATCCCACCTTATATCGCAGCATTGCAGGAGCCTTACAGTATCTTACATTTACAAGACCTGACATTGCTTTTTATGTCCATCAAGTGTGCCAGTTTATGCAAAAACCCTACAGATTCATTTTGTTGCTATGAAAAGAATCCTTCGATACCTTAAGGGCACTTTGCAGTCTGGGATTCATTACACCAAAGGCTCCTTAGATCTCATGGCTTACAGTGATGCAGATTGGGCTGGAGACCCTAATGATCAAAGGTCCACTACTGGTTTAATTGTGTTCCTTGGTTCCAATCCAGTATCATGGACTTCCAAGAAGCAGCAGACAGTTTGATGTAGAACAGGTTGCGGAATCATACATACTCAAGAGGGATCACCCAAAATTCAAAGGCAACTGAATTTCGGCAACCGGGTCGTCGAAGTCGGAATGACGCGAAACTCACCCAGTCAATACGTTTCGCTGTTTGCGGAAGAAATCAGCGGCTATGCCCCTGATGTTCACCAGTTTCTGGCCAAATTCCATCGTTTCGGCCCCGAAATCGTCATTTTTGCTATTTTAGGAACGTTTCGTTTTAGCCATATCTTTTGATTTAAGAGTCCGAATTGACTTTCGTCAATTGGTACCCTTTTAGAATTTATAGGTCTTTCACATTTGCATTTATCTCAAATTTGCCATTTATGACAACTTTAATGTTTTATGTCGTTTCCTTTTCTGTATTGAATTAGGCTAGGGGTTTTACTTTAAGTATCAATGTAAACCCTACAACAGACTTAACTATCATTTTATTGAATAAACGTTGAGTTTGATTGAGATTTATTCTCGTTATCTTTGATTTACGGAATATTGACGTTGGTCATATTCCCTTGTGATTTTCTGTTGCGTCACAGTTTCTAGGTCATCCATAGAGGCTGAGTATCGGGCATTGTCTACCACTTCAGTAGAGCTTGATTGGGTACAACAACTACTACAATTTCTAGGAATCAAATTATCACAACCCCCTATTCTTTTCTATGATAACCTCTCAGCCATTGCATTATCATTCAATCCAATTCAACATCAAAGGACTAAGCATATTGAGGTTGATGTCCATTTTGTTCGAGAAAGGGTGTCCAACAATCATCTCATTGTCAAATTTGTTTCCTCTCAGGAGCAGGCTGCAGACATATTGACGAAGGGTTTAAGTTCACCATTGTTTCACACTCATTGTAACAATCTCAAGCTTGGTTTGTGCAAGTCTGTGATTGCGGGGGAATGTTAGTGTAAGGTATATTGTAAGCATACGTGTGAGTATGCATACCTAAAGAATATCTCTTAAGTATATATAAGAGACATGGGTACTGTGTGTGTAAGCTGAAAACCAGTAGTAACAAACATTTTCGAAATTTCTCTTTTCCCTCCAAAACACTCTATCTTCTTCCCTGCTTGATTCTTCCATTCTCTTTGAAAATACTTCACACATTTATCAATCTTAACAATATATATATATATATATATATATATAACCATGCATTATATTTTATTCATCGTCCGCTGAGAAGACCTTTTCCAACAGCGCTGGAAACCCATCCCACACCAACATAAAACAAAACGTGCATGTATTTAATTTCTGGACGTGAAGGGGTGCTTTATCCTCAATGAAGACTGGCTAGAATAATAATTAGAATAATAATTTGAAATAAAGTAGCTAGGTTCCATGCACTTGTCCCGAATTTTTCTGAGCAATCAACATATATAATATTGATGCTTGATTTAACACTAAGTACTTTTATTACTTAGCATTAATTAATTTCTAGGATATACACTTAGAATACTCATGCTATTATTCTATGTTAAATATGGCTGGCACAAGATCTCGTTACTGATGGAATGTAAGGAGGATCTGTCGACAATTTTTGTTGCAGGAAGAAGCAGATTTCTCCTTTTTTTATTTTCTCTAACTCGTCATTTTGTTGGTAAAATTGAATAGAATTGTTCATAAACCATACATTACAGTAGATGTGGAACAAGTTCTTATAATTTTAGTCAAACTCCAGACAGGTTAGTCTTAATAATGTATTTTCTGTCTTGTTAAACTACAATTGGAAGTTTCTAAGGAGGCCTCGCTAATCATACATCACTTCTTCACAAACCTAGAATTTTTCTTGCGATATGTTCTTATAAAATTCTGCAGCCAATATTCAATTGTTGACAACTTCAAGATAAATTTTAAAACTGCTAGAACATAGGATTAACTTTTTGCTTGTTAGAAGTTGAAAACATCAAACAATAAAAAAAAAGGTGTAGTAGTTGAGGCACTGCTATAAGAAATGGAAACATTGCATTCATTCCCATCACCAAATTAATATTGAATCTAATAGGAATTGAAGAGAAGCAGATTCCTCCAAACATGGCCAAGATTTGGCCTCAATTACTGTGTGCCTTGGCACTATGCTTGGTAGCTACTCGTGTAGCTGCTGATAAAGACGACCATTACAAATCTTCATCAAGGCCACCACCTGTGTCAACATATTACCCTCCTGAATATTACTACAAATCTCCACCTCCACCCTCTCCATCAGCTCCTCCACAGTATGTTTACATGTCCCCGCCACCTCCATCACCACCTCCACCTTCACCTTATGTTTACAAATCTCCACCTCCCCCATCTCCCTCACCACCTCCTCCATACATTTATAAGTCTCCTCCTCCACCTTCTCCTTCACCACCCCCTCCCTATGTCTACAACTCCCCACCACCTCCATCACCATCTCCACCACCACCATACGTATATAAGTCACCACCTCCACCATCACCTTCCCCACCACCTCCATCACCAGCTCCACCTTCACCTTATGTTTACAAATCTCCACCTCCCCCATCTCCCTCACCACCTCCTCCATACATTTATAAGTCTCCTCCTACACCTTCTCCTTCACCACCCCCTCCCTATGTCTATAAACGATTTAAAATACTGATGATTTAGAGAAGAAGAATCAGTGTATTACTTTTCTTACATGTCTTCTGCTTTACATTCTGCACTATATATACATGAAAGCCTAACGTAACTATTGTGTGACGTGTAGGTTTAATTCTTCTTAACGTGTAGGTTTAATTCTTCTTCAATTGATGATTAGTGTTGTATTGATTGATAACCCTGTCTCTGCATTAATAACTCTGTTTCTACATTCTTCATCTCGCAATCAGTATTTCTTCCTTTTGTCTGCCAGTATCGCTAGCTATCGTTTTCAATTGAATGTGCATCATTGAAATCTGTCAACAGTATCTGTTTCTCTACAGTCTACAACTCCCCACCACCTCCATCACCATCTCCACCACCACCATACGTATATAAGTCACCACCTTCACCATCACCTTCCCCACCTCCACCATATGTTTACAAGTCCCCACCCCCACCTTCTCCTTCAACACCTCCTCATGTTTACAAGTCCCCAACACCCCCATCAACACCTCCACCTCCACCTTATGTTTACAAGTCCCCACCTCCACCATCTCACTCACAACCTCCACCGTACATATATAAGTCTCCTCCTCCACTTTCTCCTTCACCACCCCCTCCCTATGTCTACAACTCCCCACCACCTCTATCACCATCTCCACCACCACCATACGTCTATAAGTCCCCACCTCCACCATCACCTTCCCCACCTCCACCATATGTTTACAAGTCTCCACGTCCACCATCTCCTTCCCCACCTCCACCATCACCTTCCCCACCTCCACCATATGTTTACAAGTCTCCACCTCCACCATCTCCTTCCCCACCTCCACCTCCACCATCACCTTCCCCACCTCCTCCTTATGTCTAGAAGTCTCCACCACCCCCATCTCCCTCACCACCTCCACCATATATTTATAAGTCTCCTCCTCCACCTTCTCCTTCACCACCCCCTCCCTATGTCTACAACTCCCCACCACCTCCATCACCTTCCCCACCTCCACCACCATATGTCTACAGGTCACCACCACCACCATCACCCTCCCCACCCCCACCATATACTTACCAATCCCCACCACCTCCATCACCATCACCTCCCCCACCATACATCTACAAGTCCCCCCCACCTCCATCACCCTCTCCACCACCTCCCTATGTCTACAAGTCCCCCCCACCTCCATCACCATCACCTCCCCCCACCATACATCTACAAGTCTCCACCACCTCCATCACCATCTCCACCACCTCCATCACCCTCTCCTCCTCCTCCTCCTCCCTATATATATAAATCTCCATCACCACCATCTCCATCACCCCCCCCTCCTTACATCTATAAGTCTCCTCCTCCATCATCACCACCACCTCCAATTCCTTACATCTATAAGTCTCCTCCTCCACCATCACCATCACCTCCACCCCCTCACATCTACATGTCTCCACCACCACCTTCTCCCTCACCACCCCCTCCTACGTATTACTAGAGAAATTAAATTGTGTTTTTTATATTCATGTAAGTTTAGACTCGGACATTAATTTATTAAGAATTTTATTTTTCTTTTTTCTTGTTGTCATCCTTTCGTGTCATCTAATTTTGAAGATCTGTTTTGAATTGCAGATAATGTATTTATGAAAAGAATAATTCCTGCAAGAAGCACTGAAATGATATCTTGGTGTCACGTATTCATCCATTCTATCTCAGTGGGAACACCTTTCTCCAGAGCTAGAACAAGCAACGTGAATGTGTTGCTTCGCAGTGTTTATAGAAAGAGACTTTTCCTTCTCATGATTTGATGCATGTATACCTTTTATTTTTCTTTGTTTCAGTTTTATCACTCCATCGGTTCATGTTTGTAATGAAGTGATTATATTTGTTATTTGTCGGCTTCTTTTCCCATAAATATTTTCGCAAGCCCTTCGTCAACAATTAAATATGACTTGAATTTATTTCTTCCCGCTTGAAATTTTAGTTATCGTTAAATATTTAAAAAGTAAATTATTTGAACTAGGATAGTGTTACTTTTATTAATCACTCTTCATAATATACTTTAATTATTTGAATAGGCTAAATTACCCATAGTTATTTATTTCATAAATAATGATAATTAAGATTTTTAAAAATTATAATATTAAATGTGAGCATTACATTTATATAAAGAAATTTAACTAATAGAAACAATTGTTTTGTAATTAGAATATTTAGATTTTATCTTTTCAAATCATTTTCTATCATTAAGTTTATTTATTTTTAATCTGTTCAAACTATGTCTCTTTTGTTTAGCTTTTAAATATTATATATCAATAAAATAGTTATTACAAAAAACATAATATAGTAATTAAAATCTGTAAGCTTCAATATATATATACCTTTTATACGGATTAGCTTTAGAATTCAATAAGTAAAATATAATATCTTAATATATTTTAATCATGTCAAAATAAGATACTTCATAATTATATTGCAAACAAAGAGGTAATATAGCCTATCAATACAGTAACTCGTGGAATTGCAATAACACTGATACCAACATTTGAATGACTCTTGCCGGTTAATTTTTAAACTCTTTAATATTAGAGGTAATTGCAAGTTAGTACCTTTAGTTTGTAATAATAATAATAATTAATTGTCTTCATGACTTTAGAAACGATTTATATATTTAATTTATATGTAATTAAATCACTATAAATTAGGTTTTGATCATAATCGGTTAAAATACTATTTAGTGATATTACTTAAATAATTTCGTGATAGGCCTAAATGTTGCCCTATTAGTGATAAAACTTTCTAAAGGTGACCTATATTCCCCAAAACTCTTTAAACTCAAAGAAAAAACTTAGGAATTCAAGCACCACCGTTATTGATAGGCCTAAATGTCTTTGTTGCATGTTCAAAGTTTGTTTTAGAACTCTTTTACATATTATCTTCGCCAACAAAAAATTTATGAGCTCTATCTCTCCTTTTTATTTAAATTCTTTTACTTACCATTAATCTCTCTTTCTTTCTTCCCTTTTTTATTCTTCTTGTCGTGACGACTAATTTTTCACTTCGTGCGCCACCGTCCCCTGGGATAGGAGGAGGTGCATGGAAAAAAAGTTTTTTATAATTGTAATATTACAATTATAATTTTTAGGAGTCACCACCTAATATTAAAATCACTATGAAACCTAATGGTTTGTTAGAGTCTGAATAAGGGGACTTGTTGTGCAAGGGGACTTGTTGTGCAAGGGGAAGATGCATCACCCTTAACGCACCTTACCTAAAGTAAATTGCATTGTTATTTGATTGTTTCTCTAAGTTAGATTTTTTATTTGTTGGTCTTTTCTAAGGCTCCAAGTAGATCTCTCTTCGTGACAGAGTTTCTACCTTATTGGGTCGAAAACATAATTGTTCAAAGGTCTTAATTTTAACATCTCATTCATTGCTTTTAAAATATTTATGGGCGTACTTTACAATGTAATTTTACACCGCGATAATTAAAGCTAACAAAAAATTAACAAAATGATTGTTGAAAGATTTTTGACATTTTGGCCGAACTCTAACGAATAATCATAAACTAGTTATAATATCCTATTTTTCATTTTTAAACATGAGAAAAGATGCATTTTTTTATGAAATTTATGCTTAAGAAATTTTTAGAATTCAACTGTAGGTGTAAAACAAAACTTTTTTTGAAATTTAATTTTTTTATTTATTCTTTTAGGGAAAAAGAAATATTCAGACTAGGCTTCACCGAGCCAAGTTGGTCCATTTCAGCGCATCAACCTTCTTGGGTTGGGGCAAGTGAACAGTAGGGAGTGAATTAATTCACTCCCTTGATGCAGCAAAAAATCGCAAAGGAATACGACCAACATCAATATCCCGTAAATAACTTCCAACGAGAGGAACTCTCAGAAAACTTCAAAGTTTTATTCAATAAATCAATAGTTGCGTCGGCTAGAGGCTTTACAATTGTATTTAAAGCAAAACCCTAGACTAACCCATGACGGATAAGGAAACAACGCTAAACAATAAATTTACTATAAATGGCAAATTTGAGATAAATGCATAACATGAAAGGCCTATAAATCCTGAGCAAGTAGGAATTGACGAAAGTCAATTCAGACTCGGAAATCAAGAGTTATGGCTAAAATGAAACTTTCCTAAAATGGCAAAAAAAAACGATTACGGGGCTGAAACGATGGAATTTGGCCAAAAACTGGTGAACAAAAGGGGCTATGCCGCTGACTTCCTCCGCAAATGGCGAAACACATCGACTGGGTGAGTTTCGCGACATTCCGACTTCGGCACCCGGGCTGCCGAAATTCAGTTGCCTTTGAATTTCGGGTGCTCCCTCTTGAGCATGTATGCTTCCGCTATTTGTTCTACATCATCCCTATTGTTCATTTGCAAAGTGAACTATAACGATCAAAGGAGAAAAAGAAGGCCACTTGTTGCTACCGTCGTGTAGAGGAGATCAAGCCGATGTCGGAGGTATCTCTGGCGATAAGAATGGTGGTCGATGGTGATTGATAGAGGGAGGTAAATTTTGCTTTAGTGGAGAGAAGATGTGGCGCTACCGCCACTGCTATTGCTTTTGCCCTTAAAATTCAAGAGATTCCTCTATGACCATGTCATTTGCTCATCTTCTTGATTGGGTGGTTTTTAGGATTTCACTACTCTATTTAGGTGTTGTAGTCTATCTTGCTCCTTTAGTTCAAGGAATTTTGTCCACGGGCTTGGCCTTGGTGCCCTAGAATCACCTAGGAAAACTATCAATCCCTATTGTTGTCTGATCATAATTTCCCTAAATTCATTTGTTATTACCTGCAATGCACAACTATTAAAACAAAGAAATCACTGAAAGAGCAGGTGGCTAATAGTAGATGTTAAATACGCAAGTTTTTATATGTTTGCTTACATTGAAGGGTTGAAAGGGTTTCTGGTTCAAAACCAGCAAGAATGGATGTTGGATAGGTTCCCCCACCAATGAAGAAGGATTGCACACAGAGAAATTGAGATGGAAGTCAATACACAATCTATAAATAATAAGAAACAAGTAGTACAACGCCCTATCCAAAATCATATTTAAGCCATACATAATCTTTAGAACTTCCATTTTGGAATCACAGCCTCCACGAACAAAACTGTGTTGCTCTCAAGTTCTTTTAGAGATGATGTACTTGGAAAACACCCAATCCCAGACTCTTTGATGGATCAATGCTACAACTAATGTGAAGTCTCTGCCCCTCCTCTGTGTTCATCAAGTAGAAAGCTAAGCCAGCAGGAATTCGATAGATATCCAAAAACTTCAATCTTCTTTCTGCTAACTCGTCTTTGAAGATCAATCCAACCTGGCTTCCCTGCAACCCAAAATGCACATCCGTTAATATTTTCCATAATAATTAACAATCATGATAATTCTAGCGCATTAAGTATGTCAATAATATCCATTTTCGAATTATATAGTAAATGTGTATACATCGCAGTTTTGAAAGAAATCCATGAATTCAACAAAATAGGGAGATCATACATATTAGTAGAAATGAATAGGATCAAGCTGGAGTAGGTATACTTAGGAATAAAAAATGCTCTAGGCTCCATAGTAATGAGCTCAGTATGCATAGCCCTATCTACAATCCTTCCATCCTTCCACAATAATGTTTAAATATTATGATTCTCACCTTCTGTGCTTGATTCTTTCCTCTAGTGGCGCTTCTTGACATGCCTTCCTTGGTATCAATATATACAGTAGGATAGATTGATTATAGGAACAAAATTATATATTATCTTTCAGTAGGAATTATAGGAGCAATATTATAGGTAGAGTAACTGAGTTGTAGGATCAGAGTTTTTGGTACTTTACTATATATTTACATGTAATCTTCATTCAAAAATAAGAAAAATACAAAACTCTTCTTGATATTTGAGCAAAACCTTGGTATCAAAGTTTGCCTGAAAAGTCTTTGATGAAACAAATGAGTTACAAGTCTTTGCTTTAAACAATAAGGCACTTTGTGCCAAACAAAAGGGCATAACATTGTCTACTATAGGAAACTAACTGAGATCTTTGTCGAATTAGATCATCGTGATAAGGTGATCATGGAGAGTGAGAAAGATGTTGAGTATTATTGAAAATTAGTCCAATGGTAGAGGGTGCATATCTTTCTTGTTGGGTTAGATGATGGCTTTGAACAAATCCGTGGTGAAATTATGAGAAAAGAACTAGTTCCTAACTTAGAAGAATGTTATGCATTAATTTGCCTACCTCTATTTGACTTACAATGATGAATTGAGAAATAAAACACTTTGAAACTTCAACAATGGTGGCCAAAAGCAATCTTGGCAAATACCAATATGAGAAAATGAGTTATAATATTTAGAAGAGTAGGGTTGATAAATCTGCACAAAAACAGTCACTGTGATCAAAATGGTCATACCAAAAGAAGATGCTTTGAATTGGGG
Source organism: Salix viminalis (assembly GCA_029228465.1). Lineage (NCBI taxonomy): Eukaryota > Viridiplantae > Streptophyta > Magnoliopsida > Malpighiales > Salicaceae > Salix > Salix viminalis. The sequence goes on from CM055441.1 coordinate 14,615,251, forward strand.
GGACATCCATATTGGTAGGATCATAGCCATGATCCATGAAAAAAGAACCCGAAGATGTCAACTTTTACTGTTGTACACATCGAACATAGAGAAAATAATATTGTTGGGAAGGCTTCATATGATAGTGGTAAGTGTTTCAACATTTTTGCACCTATTTCTAATAGTGCATGGATAATTGATTTGGGTGCATTTGACCACATGAAATTTAATTCTAGTCAAGTATCATTAATCAAACCATCCTAAAAAAAAATTGTTTCCATTACCAATACCACTTCAAATCCGGTTAGAGGGGAAGGATTAGTACCTCTCAAAAATAAATTAAGTCTAGATTCAATTTTAATTGTTCCATGTTTATATTATAATTTATAGTCAATTTCCCAAATAATCACTGCCTTATTTTGTAGTGTCATTTTTTTGCCTAACTCTTGTGTGCTGGAGGATATCTGAACAAGGCATGTGATTATTTGTTGTATTAAACGTGGGATGTTATAATATCTCGACTTGACATCCAATACCTCAAATAAGTTGTGTCATAACCCAATTTCTGGGTTACTTCCCAAAATTTACCCAAAAATAACAAAAATAAAATAAAGAAGGTCGGCGTTGGTAGAAAAATCAATATAGGAATTTTTGTTTGTTTTCGAAAGTCCGATCGTATCTCTTTTGTACCCAAAATAGAGGAAAGTATAGATATAAGGGCAAAAATAATTTAACATTGGATAAATTTGTGTAAAAATTAAATCAGAAAGTATAATTTTTTTTATAGGTTAATTGGATATAAACATGGGCCAACTTTTTACAGTATAATTATGTCTGGGAATTAATTTTGGATCCAATTGAAGAATTTAATTAAGTGCAAGGACTTAACTACACTTTAAATTGGTCAAATTAATTTTATTAAGGGCTTAATCAGTGTAAAATCAAGTTATGGAGCTTAATTCGAGTTCAATTAAGATGATCGGAATATTCGGAGACCGAATTGAACTTTTTCAAGCCAAGTGTGCGAAATCAGGGGTCCAATTGAAGACAATTGAGAGTTTAATGGTCAATCGAGGGTCAAATAGCATAAATTGGAAACCAGGGACCAAAATAAAAAAGGCGCGCAAATTTAAGGCTAACATTGAATTTTTGACGGGGATACAATTGCACAAAATTATAAGTTTAAAACCAATTGGGACCAAATTCTATTTTTTGTTCTCTCCAAAAATCATCACGCGTGACTACGCTGTTCAATCACCTAAACAGTGTAGGCACGCCACTGCCTCTTCAGGTCCAGGTGAAGAGGCAACCCATTGCTGCACGCAATGGGCAGCCGAAAGGTTGCTTCCCACCTATAAATACCTGCATGCACAAACATAACAGGGGAGGGGAAAAGAGTTTTACGCAGGGGAGCTTGACAACAGGACAAAAAAAACAGAGGAAACGAGAGATTCTGAAGAAAAATTTGCAGAGAATTTGACAAAGAAAAGCAAGCAAAAACAAGGAGGTATCACACAAAAATCACACCATCATCCCTTATCTTCCTCGGCAACCAACTCTCTCTCGGTCAAGCTCTCTCTCTCTCCACCATTAGCAGCTGAATGACCACCCAACACCATCCTCATCACCACTATAAGCTTCCCCTAAACACCAGAAATTCAGCCACAGTCTCCGGCGAGGCAGCAGAGGCGATAGCAGTGGCAGCGACGTGAGCCCGGTGACTTGCGACGCCTCCTCCAGCCACCACCACTGGACAACCACCTCAACCTCCTCTATCCAACAGTACTAACAGGTACACCTTTCGTCACACTTGAAAAATTATTGTTCATTCATCTTCTTCCTCTCGATGCTGCATGCAGTGGGATGTAATTCACATCCCACTGTTCATACAGGCCAGGCCGGTGTGAGGTGGGATGGGCTTTGTGCCCAGCCCACATGCATAGAGGAGGTGGGCTTCCAGCCCACCCTGGACTGTCAGCCCAGCCGATGTATAGTGGGCTGTCAGTCCGGCCCATCAGGGCTGGACTGCTTTGCTTTGTTTTCGTGCATACGGCTGGATTCCAAGATTTTTCCCATCATATTTTTCATAAAAAAAAAATATATTGCATCTTTCTCATGTCTTACAACAAAAATTGGATATCGTAACTGGTTTTCAATTATCCGTTGGAATTTGGCCAAAATATCAAAAATAATTATGACTATTTTTTTTATCTATTATGGTGTAAATTTACATTGTAAAGTACATCCTTAGATAATAAAAAGGATTTTCATATACGGTGTAAATTTACATTGTAAAGTACATCCATAGATAAAAAAAGGTTTGTAACTGCGGTGTAAAATTACATTGTAAAGTACACACGCAGATAAAAAATGTTTTTTTGAAATGTAGTGTAAAACGTTTTAACTTAGAAGAACAATCAAGCAACAATGCAGCTTACCTTAGGTAGGGTGCACCGGGGGTGATGCGTCTTCCCCTTGCACAACAAGTCCCCTTACCCAAGACTCTCGCAGACCAATAGGTTTCCTAGTGACCATAATACTAGGTGGTGACTCCTAATAATTATAGTCATAATTTTTATGACTATAACACCCCTTTCATTTTCACCGCGCGCCGTTGACTCCCCAAATACAGGGGGGGTGGCGGGGCGCGGGGCACGCAAAAAATCATCGTTGCGACAAGTTGCATCAAGCCTTGACAGTAGGTGTTTCTTAGGGAGAGAATAAGACATCAGACATGTTGTTATGACATCGAAGATTGGGGCTTATCTTGTTTGGTTACTTAAAAAAGTTGGTTCCTAACTCATTTGTAAAATATGATACTTCAAGTTTTAGGTGTGATATTTGTGAACTCACAAAAGACAATAAGCTTTATTTCCATTAAGTTTGAATAAAAGCTGAGTTGTTTTTATGGTAATCCATTGAGATGTTTGGGGTTCATCTAAGGTACACAATACCTTTATTGATGACTGTATAAGGATGACTTAGGTGTGTTTGATGAAATCCAAATGTGACGTAAATATGTTATTTCAACAATTTCATAAAATGATGAGTGCTTAGTATAATGCATAAATTCGGGTCATTTGAATTGAGAATGGGGGAGAATACATGGGTTATGAACATCAGCAATACTTGATAACCATGGAATCATCCACCAAACTATTTGACTCGATACACCCCGATAAAATGGGGTAGCTGAAAGAAAAAATCATCACTTGTTAAAGGTTGTTCATGCTTTATTAATAGAAGCCCACATGTCATTGTCCTATTCGGGAGAGGCGCTCACATCTGCAACCTATTTGATCAACCAGGTTCCCTCTAGTACTATTACTTTGAAGACAATACATGAAGTCCTTGTAGAAGGTTTTGTGTCTCCAATAACCCCAAGTTTACCTCTTCGTGTATTGGATGTGTGGCTTTTGTCCATTTACATAAACATCAACACAGCAAGTTGCAACATTGAGCATTGAGATGTGTTTTTATTGGGTATATTACTTATCAGAAAGTATATCGTTGTTACCACCCCCAACTCAAAAAATATTTGTCACACTAGATGTGGTCTTTTGATTACGACTCAATGTATTTTTCTAGGTCTGAACTTTAAAGAAGCATTAGGATGAACTTTAGACTCTAGTTTAAAAGTCCATATGTGTACAGATGTTTTGTCTGATAACTAAGATACAAGTACGGTGGATACAAATGTAGACCTATATAAAGATACTAATGATGATAATGACCCACAAAGTGGTAATCAAGATATAGGTATCATGGAGGCTAGTGATGATGGCTTCCAAGTTGAGGACTAAGGGGATAAAAATGATATACCAAACCAATTATCCATCGAGGTTACTCCGATAACTAAGCTAGTTAAAATACTACCACAACATCAAACCAAAGGTATTCCTAAACCAACATATGAACCTGAACTTTCAAGTTGAGTCAAATACACCATGAGTCATTATATGTCTAACCATCTTTTGACTGAATCAAATATATCATTTGTAAATCAATTATCTACTATATCTATTCCTTACAACATTTAGGAAGCTTAATCGATCCAAGATGGAAATCATCGATGAATGAATAGATAGAATCATTATTAAAAAAATAAGACATGGGAGTATGTGGATTGGTTCATCTAGAAAAAGGCCAATTGGGTGTTGGTGGATCTTTACTATAATTGAATGTTTTTAAGCAAGAATGGTGGCAAAAGGATACACCCAAACCTATAGGATTGATTATATAGAGACATTTACACCAGTAGGAAAAATCAGCACAGTCTGTGTCTAGTTATCTCTTGGCGCAAACTTAGATCAGTCATTACAACAATTTGATTTTAAGAATTCCTTCCTACATGGCAAGTTTTCCGAAGAAGTCTACATGGATCTCCTACGAGGATGCATACCAAAAATACACAACCAAAAGGTTCATAGATTAAAAAAATCATTGTATGGCTTGAATCAATCTCCTAGAGCATGATTTGGGAGATTCACAAAATCTATTTAGAGTTTGGCTACCAACAAAGTAATTCAGATCACACATTATTCATAAAGAGAAAGCAGGATTAGATCACGACACTAATTGTATATGTAGATGACATGGTGGTTATGGGAAATGATCTTAAAAAGAGGAAGAACTTATAGAATTACTTGTCCAGAGAATACAAAATAAAGGATCATGGCCCCTTGAGATATTTCATTGGAATCGAGGTGTCTAGATCTAGAAAAAGTATCTTTCTTTCTCAAATGAATTAAAACCTTAGATTTACTACAAGAAAATGGTATGTGAGCATGTCAACCAGTTGCTATAGTTGTGGAAGAAGGTTTGAAATTAGATGTTGATCCTAATTAGATACTAGTTTATAAAAGCACGTACCAAAGACTAGGGGTGAGCAAAAAAACCGACCAACCGAGAAAAATGGAAAAAAATAACTGAAAAAAACGAACCAATAAAAAAACCCGATCAAACCAATTATAAAACTCTAACAGATGTCCGGTTTGGTTCGGTTTTGGTTTTGTAAAAAAAACCCGAATAAACCGATTGGAACCGAACCATTTCAATATAAAGTTATAAACAACTACCCTCCCCACTATAAATAGAAAAGCAACTTTCATATTCTTTCTTTCCTAACCCTAGCCGCCCCCTCCTCTCCTCTGTTACCTCCCATTTACTTACAAAAATAAAAATCTCTATCAAGTAAATCAAGAAGCACAATCTTTATCATTCATCCCCTCCCTCTACGATTCAACACGCCTCTCTTGTTTCTACTCTTCAGTTGTCACAAAGACAAGCTTTGTGATTTTGCACTCCATTTTCTGTTACAGCCATTGATTTGAGACAGCCGATTGAGCCATGAGTTATTGTAGAAAGCCAGAGATTATCACGTTGTTGTTTACAAAAGGTATGTTACATCATCTCTTCTGCAACTTCAAATATTTTTACTTCTCCATTATCCAAATCAGAAATAATTTACCTCTCCACTAATAAGTAAAGTTACTGAAACCAGATCTTGCGAAGAAGGGTTTAACTCCATCTTAGATTAGTGTCATTCTGCATGACTCTCATGGTATTGCACAGGTCAGAAGTGTTATTGGGAACCATGGTATGTATTTCTTTGTTAATATTGTTTGTTGTATATTTGAAAGTCTTTGAAGCCCTTTGAAGGCAATATGTTGTAATGTAATTTTTAATTTATTTACGTGTGTAATTTAAATTATTGCTACTCATACTCAATTAAACAAAACAACATCAACATAATAGTATTAGAAAGGAATAAAAAATTAAACACAATATTAACACTAATATTGAATAGCAAAAACAATTTAAAATACTTTGGGAAGCAGTCTTTCTTAATATTAATTGTAAGCCCAATAAAAGCCCATCAGATGGCCCATAAACCAAATTCGGTTTTTCCAATTTTTTAATCATAAAAACCAAACCGAACCGAACTGAAAATGGTTGGTTTTTAATAGGTTTGGTTTGGTTTCGGGTTTTTTTTAAAAAAAAAATACAATTATTGGTTTGGTTACTTTTTTTTTAAAAAACCGAATCGAACCGAAAATGCTCACCCTTACCAAAGACTAGTAGGAAAAGTGATATACCTAGCACACACAAGGCCAGATCTTGCAAATGCAATAAGTATTATCAGTCAATTTATGCATAATTCTAAAGAGTAACATTTCAGGTATTAAAGGTTGTTCCTCATAAAAGGAATATTATTTACAAAAAAAATACATATTGTCGAAATATAGATACATAATTCCTAGTAGTCAATGATAAGGAATGGTATTAGTTTACATCCATTGCTGCTTTGACAGATTCATACCTATATATGGCCATGGTTATTATCTCTGGATCATAACCCTCAAATTCTCGTAAATTTTTATTATTTCATCTTAAGCATATATATATATATAACCATGCACTATATTTTATTCATTGTCCGCTGAGAAGGAAGACCTTTTCCAACAGCTCTGGAAACCCATCCCACACCAAAATAAAATAAAACATGCATGTACCCTAATTTAATTTATGGACGTGAGGGGATACTTTATCCTCAATGAAGACAGGCTAGAATATCACCTTTTAATTAGATAATGATTCTGCCATGAAGTAGCGGATGATGACTTTCATGTTGGGTTAGATGATGACTACGAACAAATCCATGGTGAAATTCTAAGAAAGGAACTAGTTCCTGACTTATAAGAATGTTATGCATCAATCCGCCTCTATTTGACGTACAATGATGAATTGAGAAATAGAACACTTTGAAACTTCAACAATGGTGGCCCAAAAGCAATCTGGCAAACATCAACAAGAGAAAACGAGGTATAATCTTTAGAAGAATGGGGTTGATAAATCTGCATACAAATACAGTCACTGTGATAAAAATGGTCATACCAAGAAGATGATTTGAGCTAATGGGATTGTTAAATAATAATTATGTTGACTTATTTAGTCTTATTCATTAAAGGTAGAATAGTATTTTATGTTTAACCTATATATAGTTTATTTGTAATTAGGTTAAGCTAAGGACTCACAATTGTAGCCTCTCTTTTATGATTTTGCTCTTAGTTATTTCAACATGGTATCAGAGCAAGTTTTATGGAACGAGGTTTAATCTCAAACACAACTTCGCGGATCCAACTGAATATGAATTTATAGACAAATACTAAGACTAAATTAGCTAAATAAAAGTTGTTTTATCTGCCTACTTTACACAGTCTCCATAATAGGAAATAAACGGCTATATATTTTAACACATCTCAATTGAATCCAATGTTTGCAATCCATTTAGCCTCAAGAATCTGAATCAGAAATTCAGAGAATGCCAAACAGCTACATTTGAAATTGTGTGTATTTTTGCAATTGCCAAGACTGAGCAGTGTTATTTTGCATCACCAAGCTTTAACAAGATGTATCTCTATCAGCTGCACCTCTGTGAGAATGACCATTACAAACAGTGATTAAATATAACAAAAAAAAAGTAAGAATGAGAACAATTGAGCATTTTCTTATGCCGTCCATGGCTAGCTAGCTAGCCATCAAACCTACTTGTGAAATGTCCTGTGACCTGTAAATTCAATCTTAATATCAGAATGATTCTGCCAAATACAAACTTACAAGTGGCGTTCACATTTATGCTTCACGATATATTGAGTCACCCGACCATCTACTATAACTCAAGGAAGATAATGGAATTGTCAAGGACAGCCTGTTGACTCTTGCTGTCTCCTGAGCATCAAACTTCTGGATCTGATTCTGCTAGCCCTATAAATGTCGTGGGATGAAGCATTGAAAGAACCTATGGATGCTTCAGTTTTCTTCTATGTGGTGGTTAATATCAAATCGCAAGGCTGTTTTGACCTGGACCTTAACTTATCCCTCAGAGCTGATAATATGATTCTGCTTGTTAATTAATAATTATGTTGACTTATTTAGTCTTATTCATTAAGGATAGAATAGTACTTTATGTTTAACCTATATATAGTTTATTTGTAATTAGGTTAAGCTAAGGACTCACAATTGTAGCCTCTCTTTTATGATTTTGCTCTTAGTTATTTCAACATGGTATCAGAGCAAGTTTTATGGAATGAGGTTTAATCCCAAACACAACTTCGCGGATCCAACTCTGCAAAATTCCCATGTTTTTTTTAGTGATATTCTATCTTCCGCCTCTGCAAAATTTGGTATTTCGTATTCCCTTTAGCTTCTGCAATTTGATATTTGCATTTAGTTTTTGCAATTATTTGGTTTTGGTATTTTGTATTCTACTTCTGCAAAATTTGGTATTTTGTTTTCCATTGCTTTTGCATTCTGGTTCTTTGTGATTGTTTATTATGGCTGCTGCAAAAGATGATTCGCTTCAGTCTGTAAGTGTGAGGTTGGATGGGAAAAACTATTTGTATTGGAGTTATGCGATGAGAAATTTTCTGAAGGGTAAGAAGATATTGGGGTATGTTAGTGGAACTTATATGGTACCTAAGAATAGTGAGGAGAAGTATGCTGAATTGATAGATACATGGGAAGCAAATAATGCAAAGATCATTACTTGGATCAACAATTCTGTTGAGCATTCGATAGGTACACAATTGGTGAAATATGAGACAGCAAAAGAGGTTTGAGATCATCTGCAAAGGTTATTCACACAATCAAATTTTGCAAAACAGTATCAATTAGAGAATGACATACGAGCTCTTCATCAAAAGAATATGAGTATTCAAGAGTTTTATTCTTCTATGACAGATCTTTGGGATCAGTTGGCTCTTACAAAATCGGCAGAGTTAAAGGCATGTGGTGCCTATATTGAGCGTAGAGAGCAGCAACGATTGGTACAGTTTTTAACAGCACTTCGCATTGATTTCGAAGGACTTAGAGGTTCAATTCTGCATCGTTCTCCACTACCTTCTGTTGACTCTCTTGTTAGTGAGTTATTGGCTGAAGAAATACATCTTCAGTCTTATTCTGAAAAGGGAATTCTTTCTGCTTTGAATCCTTCTGTACTAGCAGTACCTTCTAAGCCATTCTCTAATCATCAGAACAAGTCTTACACAAGGGTTGGCTTTGATGAGTGTAGTTTCTGTAAGCAGAAAGGTCATTAGAAAGCTCAGTGTTTTAAGTTGAGACATCAGAATCAAGCTTGGAAGCATGGTAGTCAGTCACAATCTAATACTCATAGACCATCTCAGGGTTATAAACCACCACATCACAACATTACAGCAGTAGCTTCCTCAGGCTCTATTACCGATCCTAATACTTTGGCTGAGCAATTTCAGAAGTTTCTCTCCTTGCAGCCACAAGCTATGTATGCTTTTCCTTCCATAGGTCAGTTGCCTCAAAGTTCCTCAGGTATGTCACACTCTAAATGGGTCCTGGATTCTGGTGCTTCCCATCATATGTCTCCCGATTCCTCATCTTTTACCTCTATATCCCCTTTGTCCTCCATTCCTGTTATGACTGCTGATGGCACTCCTATGCCCTTAGCAGGTGTTGGTTCTGTCATTACACCTCACTTGTCTCTCCCTAATGTTTATCTTATTCCAAATCTTAAATTGAATCTTGCGTCTGTTGGTCAAATATGTGATTCTGGTGATTATTTAGTCTTATTTTATGGTTCTTTTTGTTGGGTACAGGATCTGTAGTCTTAGAAGCTGATTGGGATAGGCCATTGGGAGAATGGAATATATGTTTTGGATGAGTTAAAAGTGTCAGTTGTTGTTGCTGCTGCTGCTGTTGTTGCTGCTACCAATATTGTTGACTTGTCCTCCTTTCGATTGAGTGTTTCATCTTCTAGTTTTTATTTATGGCATTCCTGTCTAGGTCATGTTTCGTCTTCTCGTTTGAGATTTTTGGCATCCACGGGAGCTTTAGGAAATTTGAAAACTTGTGACATTTCTGATTGTAGTGGATGTAAACTAGCAAAATTTTCTGCTTTACCTTTTAATAGAAGTATTTCTATTTCATCCTCACCATTTGATTTGATTTATTCTGATATATGGGGACCTTCTCCTGTTGCCACAAAAGGAGGGTCTCGATATTATCTCTTTTATTGATGATCATACTCGTTATTGTTGTGTTTATTTAATGAAACATCGTTCTGAATTCTTTGAGATATATGCATCTTTTCGAGCTCTTATCAAAACTCAACATTCTTTTGTGATCAAATACTTTAGGTGTGATTTGGGTGGGGAATACACCTCTAATAAATTTTGCCAATTGCTTGCCTTAGATGGAACCATTCACCAAACTTCATGTACAAATACTCCTGAGCAAAATGGTGTTGCTGAAAGAAAACATAGGCACATGTCAAAACTGCTCGTTCTCTCTTGTTGTCTGCCTTTGTTCCTAGTGAGTTTTGGGGATAAGTTGTTCTTACTGCTGTAAATTTGATTAATATGATTCCATCTTCTCATAGTTCTGGTCTATCTCCTTTTGAAAAGTTATATGGCTATGTCCCTGATTATTCATCATTTAGAGTCTTTGGTTGTGCTTGTTTCGTCCTTCGTCCTCATGTAGAGCGCAGTAAGCAATCCTCTCGATCTGCTATTTGTGTCTTTCTAGGTTATGGTGAAGGTAATAAGGGGTATCGTTGTTTTGATCCAGCAACTCAAAAACTTTATGTGTCTCGTCATGTGGTCTTCCTTGAGCATATACCTTTCTTTTCTATTCCATCCACTACTCATAGCTTGACTAAAACTGATCTTATTCGTATAGATCCATTTTTTGAGGATTCAGGTAATGTTCCTCATGCTCGATCAATTTGTACTCATAACTCTGTAGGTACTGATACTTTACTTTCTAACACATCTGAAGCTCCATTCTCATCTCCACCCCCTCAAGCTTCATCTGAGATTGTGGATCCACCTCCATGTTAGTCCATCTGTATTCGTAAGTCCACAAAACTACCAAATTTGCTTATTCTTGTTATTCTTCATCATTTACTTCCTTTTTAGCTTATGTTCATTGTCTTGTTGAGCCCTCTTCCTATAAAGAGGCAATTCTTGATCTGCTTTGGCAGCAAGTTGTGGATGAGGAAATTTCTGTTTTGCATAAGACAAATACTTGGGATCTGGTTCTTCTTCCTACTGGTAAGAGTGTTGTTGGTTGTCGTTGGGTGTATAAGATCAAGTCTAATTCTGATGGGTCTATTGAGGGATACAAAGCTAGGCTGGTTGCAAAAGGATACTCTCAACAGTATGGTATGGACTACGAGGAGACATTTGCCCCGATTGCAAAAATGACTACTATTCTTACTCTTATTGTCATAGCATCTATTCGTCAGTGGCATGTTTCTCAACTTGATGTTAAAAATGCCTTCTTGAATGGAGATCTTCAAGAAGATGTTTATATGGCCCCCCCTCCTGGTATTTCACATGACTCTGGATATGTTTGTAAGCTTAAGAAAGCACTATATGGTTTCAAACAAGCACCTCGTGCTTGGTTTGAGAAATTCTCTATTGTGATCTCGTCTCTTGGCTTTGTTTCTAGCAGTCATGATTCTGCTCTTTTTATTAAGTGCACTGATGCAGGTCGTATCATTTTGTCTTTATATGTTGATGACATGATTATTACTAGTGATGAAATTGCTGGTATTTCGGTTTTGAAGACAGAGTTGGCAAGACAATTTTAAATGAAGGATTTGGGTAATCTTTGATATTTCTTGGGTATTAAGGTAGCACACTCACCTAGAGGTTATCTTCTTTCTCAGTCAAAATATGTTGCAGATATTCTTGAGCGGGCTAAACTTACTAATAACAAGACTGTTGATACTCCCACTGAAGTTAACGTAAGGTACTCTTCTTCTGATGGTACATCTTTGACATATCCTACTTTATACCGCACTATTGTTGGGAGTTTGGTATATCTACCATTACATGTCTAGATATTCCATATGTTGTTCATATTGTTAGTCAGTTTGTTGCTTCTCCTACTACTGTTCACTGGGCAGCTGTTCTTCGGATTTTAAGATATCTTCGGGGTTCAATTTTTCAGAGTCTTTTACTTTCATCCACCTCTTCCTTGGAGTTGCGTGCATACACTGATGCTGATCATGGTGGTGATCCCACAGATCGCAAGTCTGTTACTGGGTTGTGTGTCTTTTTAGGTGATTCTCTTATTTCTTGGAAGAGAAAGAAACAATCTATTGTTTCTCAATCATCCATCGAAGCAGAATATCGTGCCATGGCATCTACTACCAAAGAGATTGTTTGGTTATGATGGTTACTTGCTGATATGGGAGTTTCCTTTGCTCATCCTACTCCTATGTATTGTGACACCAGAGTTCTATTCAGAATGCTCACAACTCAGTTTTTCATGAGCGCACTAAGCACATTGAGATCGATTATCATCTTACTCGTCATCATCTCAAACACGGCACCATTGTTTTGCCTTTTGTTCCTTCTACCTTGCAGATTGCAAATTTCTTCACCAAGGCGCATCCCATCTCTCGTTTTCGCTTTCTAGTTGGCAAACTCTCGATGCTTATAGCTTCCGCATCGTGAGTTTGAGGGGAGATGTTAAATAATAATTATATTGACTTATTTAGTCTTATTCATTAAGGGTAGAATAGTACTTTATGTTTAACCTAAATATAGTTTATTTGTAATTAGGTTAAGCTAAGGACTCACAATTGCAGCCTCTCTTTTATGATTTTGCTCTTAGTTATTTCAACAGGGATATCCACAATGGTAGGATCAGTGTCGCGATCCATGAAAAAGGAGCCCCAAGATGTCAGCTTTTACTATTGCAGTCGTCGAAACATGCAGAGAAAGTAATACTAATGGAAGGCTTCATATGATAGTGGTAAGTGTTTCAACATTTATGAACCTGTTTCTAATATTGAGTGGATAATTGATTCTTATGCATTTGTTCACATGACATTTGATTCTAGTCAAATATCATTAATCAAACCATCCTCAAAACAATTTTCCCCACTACCAATAGCACTTCAAACCTGGTTAGAGGGGAAGGATCAACACCTCTCACAAATAACTTGAGTCTAGATTTAGTTCTAATTGTTCCATTTTTAAATTAAAAATTTATAGTCAGTCTCCAGAATAACCAATGCCTTATTTTGTATTGTCATTTTTGGTCCTAACTCTTGTGTGTTTAAGGACTGAACAAGGCAGATGATTAGTTGTGGTATTAACCGAGGGATGTTATACTATCTCGACTTGACATTCAATAACTCAAATAAGTTGTGCCAAGCCTTGATAGTAGATGGTTCAAAAGGAGAGAAGAAGACATTATGCATTTGGTTATGGCATCAAAAATTAGAGCAGATCTTGTTTGGTTACTTAAAAAAGTCATTTCATTACTCATTTGCAAAATATCATATTTCAAGTTTTAAGTGTGATATTTGTGAACTCGTTAAAAGCCATCGAGCTTTATTTCCATCAAGTTTGAATAAAAGCACAATTCCTTTTATGGTATACATTGATATGTTTGGGGTTCATCTAAGGTACCTCCATTAAATGGATCTCGGTGGTTTGTTACCTTTATTGATGATTGTACAAGAATGACTTAGGTGTGTTTGATGAAATCCAAAGGTGACATAAATATGTTATTTCAACAATTTCATAAAATGATGAGTGTTCAGTATAATGCATAAATTCATGTCATTTGAATTCACAATAGGGGAGAATACATAAGTTATGAACGTCAGTAATACTTGAGAACCCATGGAATCATCCACCAAACTATTTGTCCCGATACACCATGATAAAAGGGGTAGTTGAAAGAAAAAATCATCACTTGTAAGAGGTTGTTCGTGTTTTATTAATTGAAACCTACATGTCATTGTCTCATTAGGGAGAAACGCTCAAATCCGCAACCTATTTGATCAATTAGGCTCCCTCTAGTACTATTGCTTTGAAGATAATATTTGAAGTCCTTGCAGAAGGTGTTATGTCTCAAGCGACCACAAGTTTACCTCTTCGTGTATCTGGATGTGTGGTATTTATCCATTTACATAAACATAAACACAACAAGTTGTGACGTTGAACATTGGGGTGTATTTTTATTAGGTATGTTACTCATCAGAAAGGTATTGTTGATATCATCCCCCAACTCCAAGAATATTTGTCACATTGGATGTGGTTTTTCATTAAGACTCAATGTATTTTTGTAGGTTTGAACTTCAAGAGAGCTTAGGATGAACTTGAGACTCTAGATTATGAAGTCCATATGTCTAAATGTTTTGTTAAATAACCAAGATACAAGTATGGTGAATACAAATATGGATCTATGTAGAGATACTAATGATGATAACGAATCACAAAGTGGTAATCAAGATATAGGTATAATAGAGGCTAGTGATGATGGCTTCAAAGTTTAGTTGATCCATCAAGGGGATAAAAGTGATATACCAAACCAATTATCTATCGAGGTTACTTCTATAACTAAGCTAGTTAAAATACTACCACAACGTCAAACCAATGTTATTCCTAAACCAACATATGAACCTGAACTCTCAAGTAGAGTCAAATACACTATGAGTCATTATATGTCTAACCATCATTTGACTAATTTAAATATATCATTTGTAAATCAATTATCTACTATATATATTACTAACAGGGTGTAAGAAACCTTAACTATAAAGCATGTAAAGCATCTATGAATGAATAAATAGAATCATTATTAAAAATAAGACATGGGAGTTGGTGGATTGTCCACCAGGAAAAGGCGAGTTGGGTTTTGGTGGATCTTTACTATAAAGCATAAAGAAAACAGTACAATTTAATATTTTAAAGCAAGACTAGTGGCAAAGGGTACACCTAACATATAACATTGATTATACATAGACTTTTACACCAGTAGCAAATATCAACATAGTCTGTGTCTTGTTATCTTTAGCCATAAACTTAGATTGGTCATTACAATAATTTGATATGAATAATGCCTTCGTACATGGCGAATTGTCTGAAGAAGTCTACATGGATATCCTACCAGGATGCATGATATCAAAATACACAGCCAAAAGGTGCCCAAATTAAAAAATAAATCATTATATGGCTTGAAACAATCTCCAAGAGCATGATGTGGGAGATTCACAAAATCTATTACAGAGTTTGGCTGCGAACAAAGTAATTTAGATCACATATTATTCCTAAGAACAAAGCAGGATAAGATCACAACACTGATTGTATATGTAGATGACATAGTGTTTATGGGAAATGATCTTAAGGAGAGGAAGAATTTATAGAATTACTTGTCCAGAGAATTCAAAATGAAGGATCATGGCCCCTTGATATATTTCATTGGAATCAAGGTGTCTAGATCTAGAAAAGTTATCTTTCTTTCTCAAATGAATTAAAACCTTAGATTTACTACAAGAAACCGGTATGTGAGCATGTCAACCAGTTGATACAGTAGTGGAAGAAAGTTTGAAATTAGACGTTGATCCTAATTAGGTACCAGTTTATAAAAGCATGTACCAAAGACTAGTAGGAAAAATGATATACCTAACACACACAAGGCCATATCTTGCATATGCAGTGAGTATTATTAGTCAATTTATGCATAATCTTAGAGAGCAACATATGGATGTAGTTATGCAGATTTTGAGGTATTTAAAGGTTGCTCCTAGAAAAGGAATATTATTTACAAAAAATACAAATTTTCAATATATGTATACATATACTAATGTTTAATTGTGTTGGATCAATATGTGATAAATGATCTACTTTAGGGTATATTTCCTTTGTAGATGACAATCTTGTTAAATGGAGAAGAAAAAAATAAAATGTAGTAGCACGTTGTAGTGCAATAGCTGAATTCAAAGGTGAGTGTCTCGAAATTTGTGAAGTATTATGGCTAAGACTGTTGTTAACCAATTTGGGTTATCCTCTTGATCAAACTGGGAATGAGAACTTCATGGTTCTGATCCTGTTTATAGAAAGAGACTTTTCCTTCTCATGATTTGATGCATGTATACCTTTTATTTTTCTTTGTTTCAGTTTTATGACTTCATCGGTTCATGTGTGTAATGAAGTGGTTATTTTTGTTATTTGTTGGCTTCTTTTCCCATAAATATTTTCGCAAGCCCTTCTTCGACTATTAAATTTGACTTGAATATGTTTCTTCCCGCTTGAAATTTTAGTTACCGTTAAATATTTAAAAAGTAAATTATTTGAACTAGGATAGTGTTACTTTTATTAATCACTCTTCATAATATACTTTAATTATTTGAAAAGGCTAAAATATCCATAGTTATATATTTCATAAATAATGATAATTAAGATTTTTAAAAATTATAATATTAAATGTCACCATTACATTTGTATAAAGAAATAGAAATAATAGAAATACTTGTTTTGTAATTAGAATATTTAGGTTTTATCTTTTTAAATCATTTTCATCATTAAGTTTATTTATTTTTAATTTGTTCATACTATATTTCTTTTGTTGAGCTTGTAAGTATTATATATCAATAAAATAGTTATTTCAAAAAACATAATATAGTAATTAAAATATGTAAGCTTCAATTTATATACTTTTTATATGGATTAGTTTTAAAATTCAATAATTAAAATATAATATCTTAATATATTTTAATCATGTCAAAATAAGATACTTCATAATTATATTAAAAAGAAAGAGGTATTATAGTCTATCAATGAAGTAACTAGTGAAATTGGAATAACACTGGAACCAATATTTGAATGAAATTAAATGAAACTCTTGTATGTTAATTATTAAACTCTATAATATTAGAGCCAATTGCAAGTTAGTACCTTTAGTTTGTAAAATAATTGGTCTTAATGAATTTAGAAATGATTTATATATTTAATTTCTATGTAATTAAATCATAATAGATTAGGTTTTGATCAAAATCGGTTAAAATACTATTTTTTTATTGATATTACTTATCAATAATTTTGTGACAAGACTGAATATTATTTCCCTATTAACTATAACTAATATATATACTAGCAACTAACTTGCGCCTTATACTAGCAACTAACTTACGCCTCATCATGGTCGGAATCATATTTTTTCAATGTAAAAAATAATAATTGTATGAGACTTTTTTATTATAATATAAATTTGGGAAAAATAATAAATTTGTGTCGAATTCTTCTGAAGTCCATTTTTTTTATCAAATATATGAATTTTAAATCGATATAAATTTATCTGTTTAGTAAGTTTCAATGAAATCACCAAAATAAAATTATCATCATCATTAAAAAAGCATAAAGATTTGAATACCTGAATTATCGAGTACATTGTATTAGGATTTGTTCATTTTAATATCCAATTTAAATTAAACACAACAAACAAATATAAATTATGAAAACACCTACAATAATAAAAAAAAATAGTTAATTTCTATCTATAAAAAGAAAAAAAAAACATCATTGAAAAATCATCACAACATTACCATCATTATCATGGCTATAATAGTTAAAATTATTATCAATATTATTTCCCAAACAATTAAAATCATTAAATTTACTATAAAAAAAAAGAAAAATATTTTACAAAAAAATAATTACTAAAATAATAATAATAATAATAATTAATTATTATTATTATTATTATTATTATTATTATTATTATTATTATTATTATTATTATTATTATTATTATTATTATTATGCTAACAATGAAATCATAAAATCACCTGACCCAAAAAAACAGATAAAAAAATAGAAACAAAAAAAATGAAAAAGTTAAAAAAGAAGAAATAGTAATTTTAAAATGATCACTAATATAAATTATAATTTCAGGATTGAACCAAATAAAAAAAAACGAAAATAAAAAAAAGACAAAAATTAAAAACAAAAACTAAAAGCATAGGTGCATAAATTCAGGTAAAAAATAAACATTGTCCAAGAAGGATCGAAAAAACAAAAGGAACAAATACAAGATAAAAAATTCAAAGAATAAGAGCCAAGATGAAAATAAAATATATATTTAATTTCAATTAAAGAAAAAAAGTGAAATAAATAAAAACCTTGGGACAGAAACATATTCATGCATATCGATGTCTTTTATAGGTGTTTTTAATATTGACGGGATGGGAATGCTGAGTTTAAGTGCCTTGTTAAGGCGAGCATTTTCATTTTTCAGAAGAATTTTCTTTCTAATATATTTTTTTTCAAATATAAAAGAAGTGGCCAATATTTTGTTTGGGTCAAGATTTTCATTAAACAATTTATGTAACCATATAGTTTTGAGGAGTAAGGAAATCAAAAATCCCATTTACATTTTTTTATTAGAATGTTTCAAATTTTAAAATTTGAGTAATAATATTATTTGAATATTTAGAGGGAAATATTTCCATAATGAAATAAATAAAAATGATTTAATTACTAAAATATATGTATGTAGAATAAATCAAGTTTCATTTTCAAGGACACAATTCAAGAAACAAACAACAGAACGAACAAGTAATATAATTTTTTTTTTTTTTTGAATTCGAGTAAACTCAATCCACTTTAAGTAGTTTTGTTGGGTTCAGGTTAAGTGAGTAAAATTCTGATTATCTTAAATTTTTACAAAATAAACACATCATAACTCAAATCCGAGACCTACGAAACAGATCTTAAACCATTTGACACCACGAAATCAAACTGCTCGATGAAGGACATCCCATTCTAACTGGACAAGACATCAGGATCAACCTCATAGCTTATCCTGTTCATAAGCTTGTTGCATCAAATAAATATAAATCGTGAATAACATGAAAATTTTCCCTCCCTGTCTACATTTCTATCTTCTCTTTCCTTTCTATTTCTTTAGAGCAAAATAATTGGAGGTTACAACCTGACTAATTTCTACACTGTACGCCTCCAGGGAGTGATTGTTCCATGGTTTGAGTGTGTGAACCAGACCAATCAAATTATCTGGATGCTCTAAACTAACCAATTGTAGCAAACGGATCCAGTGCAGTGATCAATGTGATTGGTTGGGTCTAAAGGGACCGAGCGGCTGAGCCTGTAACAATTTACCACACTCCTGCAATCCCCTGAACCCCCTTGGCTACAGCATCTTACGAGTTTCTGGTGCAGGAAAATTCGCGGATGTCATAAAATTCGGGGATTTTTTTTTCTAATTTTAAATTAAATTATTTTGATGTTTTTAGATCATTTTCATATGCTGCTGTCAAAAATAATTTTTAAAAAGTAAAAAATTATTATTTTGATGTATTTCTAGAAAAAAAATATTTTTAAAAACAACTACATCTACAGTCTCAAGCATCTCAAGCAATAACTAGATCTAAGAAGCCTTGCAACCTAACCATCTAGTGGGCTAGGGAGTCTAAGGAATTTATTTATTTTATGAGGAAGGTAGAAGGCATTTCATTTTCATTTTTCTGATAGAGAGCTTTTAGCATGCCTCCTAAGATAGGATGAAATGGTCCACAAAATTAAATTGTCTGACTTGTAGCGTCTCTATAAGAAGATTTCTAATCGTGAAACCACCTAAACAATAGGATTAAATGGCCCATTAAATTTAAAAAGTCTTCAAAAATTAGAGTTCCTTTCAAGAATACATTGGTGCTATGTTAATTACCCCTAGCTACACTACGATTATGGTTCCATTAGATAGGATTCCTTGCCGAAATAAGCATGGAAATAAGTCGTCTTTCTACAGTAAAAAAAAAACTATAAAAGCATGCAAGTGTTTATCATTCTTCCACATCCATTCCATTTTACTTTAGTTCAAAAGCTAATTAGCAAGAGCAAGTATGTTTGTTGGTGTTTGTCGGGGAGAGTTCAGAAAGATGGCGTCACCATCTTGGCGCCATCTTTTGTGTGCCATGGTTTTCAGCTTAATAGCGATTAATGTGGCTGCCAATTATGATGATGAGAAACCTCCAAGGCCATCTCAT
This sequence comes from Salix viminalis, assembly GCA_029228465.1. Classification (NCBI taxonomy): domain Eukaryota; kingdom Viridiplantae; phylum Streptophyta; class Magnoliopsida; order Malpighiales; family Salicaceae; genus Salix; species Salix viminalis. The sequence continues at coordinate 14,635,067 of CM055441.1, forward strand.
GATCAAGAAGACCCAGACATGCCAAATAATTATAGAAAATCACCATTTCTACCACCAGGATATCCTCATCGACGAACACCACCGCCCCCACCTCCAAATAAGATCAAAAAGCCCCCGCCCCCACCTCCAAAAATTCAGCCGTTAAGGCCACCACGACCATCAAAATTTCTGCCGCCACCACCACCACCAAAATGCCAACAAGAAGCAAAATCTCCACCGCCACTGCAACCACCAATAAAATCCCCATCATTGCCTTCATCTTCACCTCCAACCCCATCTTCAGCTCCCATTTTAACTCCATTGCCTTCTTATATTTCTCCAATTCCATCCTCTTCAAAAGTTCCACCATCCCTGTCACCTTCTTATACGCCTAAAAAATCCCCCCCAAAAGTTTCCCCAATTCCATCATTATCTCCATCCTCATCCCCGAATCCTAAATTATCTCCATCACCTTCCTATACTTCCCCGATATCTACTCCAAATATCCCACCCGTTCAATCACGATCCCCATCCCCAACTCCTAATTTATCCCCGTCACCATCTTATACGCCTCTAAAATCCCCCCCAAAAGTTTCACCCATTCCATCGTTATCTCCATCCCCATCCCCGAATCCTAAATTATCTCCATCAACTTCCTATACTTTCCCGATATCAACTCCAAAAATATCACCCAGTCAAGCACTATCACCATCCCCAACTCCTAATTTATCCCCATCATCATCTTATACGCCACTAAAATCCCCCCCAAAAGTTTCACCATCCCTATCTCCAACAACATCACTAAATATTAAATTATCTCCATCACCTTCCTATACTTCCCCAATATCCACTCCAAAAATCTCACCAGTTCAATCACGATCCCCATCCCCAACTCCTAATTTACCCCCGTCACCATCTTCTACGCCTCTAAAATCCCCCCCAAAAGTTTCACCAATGCAATCGTTCTCTCCACCCCCATCCCAGAATCCTACATTATCTCCATCACCTTCCTATACTTCACCGATATCCACTCCAAAAATCTCACCCAGTCAATCTTTAACCCCATCACCAACTCCTAATTTATCCCCATCATCATCTTATACGCCTCTGAAATCCCCCCCAAAAGTTTCACCAACTCCATCGTTATCTCCATCACCTTCTTATACTTCCCCGATATCCTCTCCAAAAATCTCACCCGTTCAATCACGATCCCCATCCGCAACTCCTAATTTATCCCCGTCACCATCTTATACGCCACTAAAATCCCCCCCAAAAGTTTCACCCATTCAATCGTTATCTCCATCCCCATCAACAACTTCCCCGATATCCCCGCCAAAAATCTCACCCGTTCAATCACGATCCCCATTCCCATCTCCTAATTTATCCCCGTCACCATCTTATACACCTCTAAAATCCCCACCGAAAGTTTCACCAATTCCTTCGTTATCTCCATCCCCATCACAAACATCCCCGATATCCCCACCAAAAATCTCACCCGTTCAATCACGATCCCCATCCCCATCTCCTAATTTATATTCATCACCATCTTATACGCCTCTGAAATCTCCCCCAAAAGTTTCACCAACTCCATCGTTATCTCCATCACAATCACCGACTTCCCCGATATCCCCACCAAAAATCTCACCTATTCAATCACGATCCCCATCCCCATCTCCCTAATTTATCTTCATCACCATCTTATACGCCTCTGAAATCTCCCCCAAAAGTTTCACCAACTCCATCGCTATCTCCATCACAATCACCGAATCCTAAATTATCTCCATCACCTTCCTATACTTCCCCAATATCCTCTCCAAAAATCTCACCAGTTCACTCACGATCCCCATCCCCAACTCCTAATTTATCCCCGTCACCATCTTATACACCTCTAAAATCCCCACCAAAAGTTTCACCAATTCCATCGTTATCTCCATCCTCATCACCGACTTCCCCGATATCCCCACCAAAAATCTCACCCGTTCAATCACGATCCCCATCCCCATCTCCTAATTTACCCCCGTCACCATCTTCTACGCCTCTAAAATCCACCCCAAAAGTTTCACCAATGCAATCGTTCTCTCCACCCCCATCCCAGAATCCTACATTATCTCCATCACCTTCCTATACTTCACCGATATCCACTCCAAAAATCTCACCCAGTCAATCTTTAACCCCATCACCAACTCCTAATTTATCCCCATCATCATCTTATACGCCTCGAAATCCCCCCAAAAGTTTCACCAACTCCATCGTTATCTCCATCACCTTCTTATACTTCCCGATATCCTCTCCAAAAATCTCACCCAGTTCACTCCACGATCCCCATCCCCTAACTCCTAATTTATCCCCGTCACCATCTTATACACCTCTAAAATCCCCACCAAAGTTTCACCAATTCCATCGTTATCTCCATCCCTCATCACCGACTTCCCCCGATATCCCCACCAAAAATCTCACCCGCTTTCAATCACGATCCCCATCCCCATCTCCCTAATTTATCCCCCGTCACCATCTTCTACGCCTCTAAAATCCACCCCAAAGTTTCACCAATGCAATCGTTCTCTCCACCCCCCATCCCGAATCCCTACATTATCTCCATCACCTTCCCTATACTTCACCCGATATCCACTCCAAAATCTCACCCGGTCAATCTTTAACCCCATCACCAACTCCTAATTTATCCCCATCATCATCTTATACGCCTCTGAAATCCCCCCCAAAAGTTTCACCAACTCCATCGTTATCTCCATCACCTTCTTATACTTCCCCGATATCCTCTCCAAAAATCTCACCAGTTCACTCACGATCCCCATCCCCAACTCCTAATTTATCCCCGTCACCATCTTATACACCTCTAAAATCCCCACCAAAAGTTTCACCAATTCCATCGTTATCTCCATCCTCATCACCGACTTCCCCGATATCCCCACCAAAAATCTCACCCGTTCAATCACGATCCCCATCCCCATCTCCTAATTTACCCCCGTCACCATCTTCTACGCCTCTAAAATCCACCCCAAAAGTTTCACCAATGCAATCGTTCTCTCCACCCCCATCCCAGAATCCTACATTATCTCCATCACCTTCCTATACTTCACCGATATCCACTCCAAAAATCTCACCCAGTCAATCTTTAACCCCATCACCAACTCCTAATTTATCCCCATCATCATCTTATACGCCTCTGAAATCCCCCCCAAAAGTTTCACCAACTCCATCGTTATCTCCATCACCTTCTTATACCTCCCCGATATCCTCTCCAAAAATCTCACCCGCTTCACTCACGATCCCCATCCCCAACTCCCAACTTTATCCCCGTCACCATCTTATACACCCTCTAAAATCCCCCACCAAAGTTTCACCCAATTCCATCGTTATCTCCATCCCTCATCACCGACTTCCCCCGATATCCCTCACCAAAATCTCACCCGTTCAATCACGATCCCCATCCCCATCTCCCTAATTTTACCCCATCACCATCTTCTACGCCTCTAAAATCCACCCCTAAAAGTTTCACCAATGCAATCGTTCTCTCCACCCCCATCCCAGATCTACATTATCTCCATCACCTTCTATACTTCACCGATATCCACTCCAAAAATCTCACCCGATCAATCTTTAACCCCATCACCAACTCCTAATTTATCCCCATCATCATCTTATCGCCTCAAAATCCCCCAAAAGTTTCACCAACTCCATCGTTATCTCCATCACCTTCTTATACTTCCCCGATATCCTCTCCAAAATCTCACCCGTTCAATCACGATCCCCATCCGCAACTCCTAATTTATCCCCGTCACCATCTTATACACTACTAAAATCCCCCAAAAGTTTCACCCATTCAATCGTTATCTCCATCCCCATCAACAACTTCCCCGATATCCCCCGCCAAAATCTCACCCGTTCAATCACGATCCCCATTCCCATCTCCTAATTTATCCCCGTCACCATCTTATACACCTCTAAAATCCCCACCGAAAGTTTCACCAATTCCTTCGTTATCTCCATCCCCATCACAAACATCCCCGATATCCCCACCAAAAATCTCACCCGTTCAATCACGATCCCCATCCCCATCTCCTAATTTATCTTCATCACCATCTTATACGCCTCTGAAATCCCCCCCAAAAGTTTCACCAACTCCATCGTTATCTCCATCACAATCACCGAATCCTAAATTATCTCCATCACCTTCCTATACTTCCCCAATATCCTCTCCAAAAATCTCACCCGTTCAATCACGATCCCCATCCGCAACTCCTAATTTATCCCCATCACCATCTTATACGCCACTAAAATCCCCCCCAAAAGTTTCACCAATTCCATCGTTATCTCCATCCTCATCACCGACTTCCCCGATTTCCCCACCAAAAATCTCACCCGTTCAATTACGATCCCCATCCCCATCTCCTAATTTATCTTCATCACCATCTTATACGCCTCTGAAATCTCCCCCAAAAGTTTCACCAACTCCTAATTTATCCCCGTCATCATCTTATACGCCTCTGAAATCCCCCCCAAAAGTTTCACCAACTACATCGTTATCTCCATCACAATCACCGAATCCTAAATTATCTCCATCACCTTCCTATACTACCCCAATATCCTCTCCAAATATCTCACCAGTTCACTCACGATCCCCATCCCCAACTCCTAATTTATCCCCGTCACCATCTTATACACCTCTAAAATCCCCACCAAAAGTTTCACCAATTCCATCGTTATCTCCATCCTCATCACCGACTTCCCCGATATCCCCACCAAAAATCTCACCCGTTCAATTACGATCCCCATCCCCATCTCCTAATTTATATTCATCACCATCTTATACGCCTCTGAAATCTCCCCCAAAAGTTTCACCAACTCCATCGTTATCTCCATCACAATCACCGACTTCCCCGATATCCCCACCAAAAATCTCACCTATTCAATCACGATCCCCATCCCCATCTCCTAATTTATCTTCATCACCATCTTATACGCCTCTGAAATCTCCCCCAAAAGTTTCACCAACTCCATCGCTATCTCCATCACAATCACCGAATCCTAAATTATCTCCATCACCTTCCTATACTTCCCCAATATCCTCTCCAAAAATCTCACCAGTTCACTCACGATCCCCATCCCCAACTCCTAATTTATCCCTGTCACCATCTTATACACCTCTAAAATCCCCACCAAAATTTTCACCAATTCCATCGTTATCTCCATCCTCATCACCGACTTCCCCGATATCCCCACCAAAAATCTCACCCGTTCAATCACGATCCCCATCCCCATCTCCTAATTTTTCTTCATCACCATCTTATACGCCTCTGAAATCTCCCCCAAAAGTTTCACCAACTCCATCGCTATCTCCATCACAATCACCGAATCCTAAATTATCTCCATCACCTTCCTATACTTCCCCAATATCCTCTCCAAAAATCTCACCAGTTCAATCACGATCCCCATCCCCAACTCCTAATTTATCCCCGTCACCATCTTATACGCCTCTAAAATCCCCACCAATAGTTTCACCAATTCCATCGTTATCTCCATCCCCATCACCGAATCATAAATTATCTCCAACACCTGCCTATACTTCCCCGATATCCTCTCCAAAAGTCTCACCCGTTCAGTCACGATCCCCATCCCCAACTCCTAATTTATTCCCGTCACCATCTTATACGCCTCTGAAATCCCCACCAAAAGTTTCACCAATTCCATTGCTATCTCCATCCCCATCCCCGAATCCTAAATTATCTCCATCACCTTCCTATACTTTCCCGATATCCACTCCAAAAATCTCACCCGTTCAATCACTATCCCCATCCCCAACACCTTCTTTATCCCCATCACCATCGTATACTCCTCTGAAATCCCCACCAAAAGTTTCACCAATTCCATCATTATATCCATCCCCATCCTCGAATCCTAAATTATCTCCATCACCTTCCTATACCTCCCCGATATCCACTGGAAAAATCTCACCCGTTCAATCACAATCCCCAACCTCAACTCCTAATTCATCCCCATCACCATCTTATACGCCTCAAAAATCCCCCCCAAATGTTTCACCCATTCCATCGTTATCTTCATCCCCATCCCCGAATCCTAAATTATCTCCATCACCTTCCTATACTTCCCCGATAACCCCTCCCAAAATCTCACCCGTTCAATCACGATCCCCATCCCCAACTCCTAATATATCCCTCGTCACCATCTTATACGCCTCAAAAATCCCCCCAAAAAGGTTTCACCCATTCCATCGTTATCTCCATCCCCATCCCCGAATTCTAAATTATCTCCATCACCTTCCTATAGTTCCCCAATATCCACTCCTAAAATCTCACCAAGAAAATCACTATCCCCATCCCCAAATCCTAATTTATCTCCATCAAGTCCTTATACTCCTTCAACATCATCTCCAATTTTTTCACCAGTTCAATCACCTACTTATGCTTCTCTTTCTTCCCCTCCACCTATCCTTAAGCCCCCTCCTCCATCTTTTTCGCTCTCTCCACCTCCTCCTTGGTTTACACTTCCTCCTTGGTTTACTCTTCCTCCGTTCTTTCCTTTCAAATCCCCACCTCCTCCATCTCCTTCACCCACTCCAGCTATCCTTAAATCCCCTCCTCCTCTATCTTTTTCGACCCCCTCCACCTCTCTTTAAATCTCCACCTCCTCCTTGGTTTACTCTTCCTCCCTTCTTTCCTTTCAAATCCCCACCTCCTCCATCTCCTTCACCCCCTCCACCTATCCTTAAATCCCCTCCTCCTCCATCTTTTTCGCCTCCTCCACCCCTCCTCAAATCTCCACCTCCTCCATCTCCTTCACCCCCTCCACCTATCCCTAAATGCCCACCATCTTCATCTTTTTCGCCCCCTTCACCCATCCTTAAAACTCCACCTCCTCGGAGAGTTACACTTCCTCCCTTCTTTCATAATAAATCCCCTCCTCCTCCATGATTCTCTTTCCCTCCATTTTTGTTTGAATCCCTCCCTTCTCTATCTCCATCATCTTCTTCGTCCAATAATTAATCACCACTTCAATTAAAAATATCTTATAAAATCGGTATGTTCTTTTTAACTTTTTTTAATAGATATTCTATTTCAATAACATTGTTTTCTTTAATTTTATATTGTTTCCAATATTAATCTCTATTTAATCTTTTTTTTTCAGATTATATATGGTTAATGACGGCAGTGGTGTCACCGAAAAGACTGCATATTAGATAATACATGTATTGAGAATGTAAACAGTCGAAGGAAAGTCGATTGTGCTCCCTCAAGCATTCCAAAATAATACCAGAGCATTAGTTGTCGCAATAATATATGGATGACATGGAGGAAAATATTCCGTTTGTCAAAAAGGATTATAATAATAAATGAATGTCTTTTATTACCATAATTACTTTTTTTTACAATTCTTATTGTTAAACTTTTTACTTGTGTAATTTCCTTGGAGAAAAACAGTAAAAGAGAATTTACATATCAGGGCAGTCTTTACCTATATATATTGAAGACTTTCCCCCACGTGAAAAACTCAATTATTTGGACTTCGACCCGTTTTAAAACATTATATAATAATGCTATGCAATATTTTATAAAACAATCCGTTATATCACATATTATATATATACTAGCTATATCGTCCGCGCGTTGCCGCGGGCATTTTTGTGTATATAATTTAACATAATTAAATCAAAAACAATAAATTTATATGATATCATTAAGAAAAATGATAGATTATGAGATAAAATGTAGTAATTTTTAAGTAGAGTTTGTTGCGCAAGCATAAATAATATTTTTTAGAATAAAGAAACTGTGTTATAAAAGATCAACAAAAGAAAATGGGGTTGGTGATCAGGCGTGTTTTTTTTTTCTGGGGGTGTTTTCGGTTCTTGGTTTTTTTTTTTAATTAGTCGTAATGTGCATAGTATAATCACGAATCAACCCCTCGAAAACGACAAAATAATTATTAAATTATCCTGGAAAAAAAAAACTCAAAAACATTAACAAAAGAACAAGTAAGAGAAACAATTAAATTATTATTATTATTATTATTATTATTATTATTATTATTATTATTATTATTATTATTATTATTATTATTAATAATAATAATGAAAGAAACAAAAATAAATGAAAGACTAAAAATATCCTAGAACTTTAACAAAAGATAAAAAAAAAAAAAAAACTATTATCGCTATTACTGTCAAAAAAAATTATCAAATTATTCGGAGGGAAAAAAAATTAAAGAAAAAGCAAGCAAGAAAAACAATTTAATTATTATTATTATTATTATTATTATTATTATTATTATTATTATTATTATTATTATTATTATTATTATTATTATTATTATTATTATGTTAATAATGAAAGAAACAAAACTAAATAAAAAACTAAAAATATGCAAGAAACTTTAACAAAAGATAAAAAAAAATTATTATTGCTATTACCGGCAAAACAAAAAATATTATCAAATTATCGGGAGAAAGAAAAAAAAACAGAAGAGTAAGAACAAAAAATAATTAAATTATTATTATTATTATTATTATTATTATTATTATTATTATTATTATTATTATTATTATTATTATTATTATTATTATCATCATCATCATTATTATTATTATTGTGTTAAATACACTTATATATACATGGACAAAAGTAGGGATTATTCTAGAAATATAAGAAAATAAAAGTATAAGGACTTAAATGAAAATCAATTATAAAGGGCTTAAATTAAAAAATTAAAAGTCAAAGGGCTAAAATGCAAATTATATTTATTCTCAATTGAAATCAGAGGACAAAATTGCAAAAATCGGAACTTCTGTATCGAATTAATTGAGTTATATACAGCCAATCCAGAAATTGAAAGTAGCAGGACCGAAGTGAAACTTTGACATTCAATTAATTAAAATCGGAGGACCCAATCGAACTAAATCAAAACTTATATAACAGAAATCAGGACCAAAAACAAAATTAAAAGCTGAGGGACCGAAATGAAAAGCAACAAAAAATGGGGGACTCTCCTGCACATTGACGTGCAGGAGAGAGAGAAACGTGGCCGGCGGCTTTAACCGACCTCCTCCGCGTCCACAGACTTTTTTAGGTTACACGCGCCACCGCACGAGGAAGACCAAGCGACGGCGCATCGGGTTGGACGCCGGTATCCAATTTCCGGCCACCTTATCACGTCGCACGCGCCGCCTAAACAGGGCGTGAGGCGAAAAACCGTCCGGCGCGTGCGCCTCACGCCCTGACAGACACCGAATATTAAATTGAAAAAATAGGACCAATTACCGTTCCACCCCTGAACCCAATTCATGGTTTTTGTCTTATTATGGGCTAAAACCGTATTTATCCATTTAAGAAAATAATAAAAAAATAAAAAGTTGCGGCGGACTGGACCGGTCCGGCCGCGCGCAATTACGCCGGTGCCCCTCAGCCGGATGCATTTTTTTGTCTTATTACCGGGGATGAAAGCATCAATACACTGTTCACAACTGATTAAAAAAAAGGAAAAACCCAAATTAGCGCCGGTTGACCAGCTCCTTTTGCCGCGCGGCTGAGGGCCATTTTCACCTCCACACTGCTCGAATCCACAGTGATCTGTGAGAGGGAGCACAGTGCAAAGGCCACGCCTATTAGGTGTTTTGTAATATATATATATATATATATATATATATATATATATATATATATATATATATATATATATATATATATATATATATATTAACTAAAATATAAAACGTGTCCCGGTTTTACTGTGCTTATCCACAGTAACACATACTATTAATATATATTTTCGCTAATAATGAAAGAGATGATCAGGTAGCTGAGTTGGCTAAGGCGCGCGAAATTATTTGAAAGGGTGTGGGTTCGAATGCCACCCTAGCAGTTTTTGATTTTGCATCTACATAAAATAAATACTATGAATATATATTGTAGTTAATTAATAACGAAAAGTTCAGGTAGCCGAGTTGGCTATTTTGCGTGAGATTATTAAAAAGGTCGTGTGTTCGAATCCCAATCTTGGCAGTTTTTGATTTTCTGATTTTGCTTTAATATAATTTTTATTTTGCTTGGAAATGTGATTGATTTTAAAAAAAATATATTTTTTGTTTAGAAATATATTAAAATTATAAAACAAAATTAAATTATTTTTAACATCAGCACATGAAATGAAAATGATTTAAAAACATTAAAAAACTCGTTAAAAAATACAATGTTTGGACAATGTTTGTTTCTGTCCGTATTTATTCATTGATGCTTTTAGATTATTATTTTTTCAATTCATTTTTTATCAGAGTTTTATTTTTATTTGGTTCCTTTCTGAAATTTTAATTTATGTTGGTGATAATTTTAAAGTTATTATTGCTCCTTTTTTCCCTTTGTTTTTTTTTTTGTGTTTTCTGTTATTTTATCTATTTTTCGGATCAGATAATTTTATGATTTTATTATTTTATTGTTAAAATGTTTTGATTTTGATTTTTTGGGGTAATTTAACGATTTTAATTGTTTGAGCAGTAATGTTGATAATAATTTAAACTGTTATAGTAATGAAAATGATGATAATGTAGGGATGAATTTTCAATTTATGTTTTCATCTTTTGTGAATAGAAAATTAACTACTTATTTGTTATTTAATTATCGCAGGTCTTTTCACAATTTATATTTTTTTTTAAATTTGATTTAAATTGAATTATAAAATGAACTAATCTTAATACAGTGAATTCAATAATTCAAATATCCAAATATTCTTGCTTTTTTAATTACGATGATAATTTTATGTTGGTTATTTCATTAAAACCTACTAAACAGATAAATTTATATCGATTTAAAATTCATATATTTTATAAAAAAAAACTTGCACTTCATAAGAATTCTGTACAAATTTATTATTTTGACTAAATTTATATTATAACAAAAAAAATATAATTAATATTTTTTACATTAAAAAAATATAGTGTCAGAGATGCCACGAAGTCCTCCCACGTCGCTTGTTACTATTAAAGTAAGAAAAAATAAGTCCAACATGAGTATCACGGGGTCAGAAAATAGAAAATGACAAATAATAATAATAAACACGTTTCGTTGATGTTTTTTTTGGGGTTCATTCTCAAGAATTGATCAGTGGAAGAAAACAAAAATTCCCGAGGTAATTGATAAAATCAATGAATGGACAGCAGAACCATTTTAAAATATTATTCACCAATAAATATTAAATAAATAAAAGGTTGGCCTTTCTTGGCTTCTTATAAGAAGAAGAAGAAGCGTTCAAGCAACCCCCAAGTCCCCTATTTCACAGTCAGTTCTCTATCTATCTCTGGACAGATAGATTTTACTTCGATCTCCAAAGTTTACGGAGAGATTCAATAAACTATCAAACTTGAGTAGCAGTTTTCCTTGCGAATTAGAGGTAAGAGACATCTCTCCACTACATTGGTAAGTTCTTAATTTATTTGTGGGGCGTAATCTGTTACGTTATAAACCTTCCTTTTCACTGTTTATGGTTTCATGGATTTATATCAGATCATGAGGCATGGATTTTCTGTTAAAGAACTGCCTATCAAGTTCTGTTTGTGTTAGTTTGTTCTTCTTGCTTTGAGCTTTGTTTGGTAGCGTGGAAATGATGAGAAACAAAATAATGTAAATTTGATTTCTTTGAGCTGATTAATTTGAGATAAGAGTTACAACTATGCCTATAAGTAGTATTTACTGTGGTTTCTTAAACATTTGGAAGCTATGACTGTATAGAAGCATGCTATTCTCGTCTTACTTGTCTCTTTTTTCCTTCTTACGGAGTTCTCTCTTCAACTACACAGATCAGTTTGATTTACCTGATCACTGCAGGTCAACCTTTTCTGGGGTATGGAAATTCTTTCTTCCAGCACCGTACCATGCCGTTTTGGTGTCAGTTTGAGGTCGATATTAGCTGAAAATGCATCGAGTTCTTGCCTGTTAAAGCTCCCGGCTAGTAGAGAGCGCAGAATGTTGGTTGCTAGGACTGAACACAGTAGTGGGTCTTTGAGATTATCTGGTTTTGATAAGTTGTTCTTTAAAAAACTTAATCTTGAGGAGAGTTTGAGGTCAGCTGACGCCCTTGGAGGGTTGAGGAATGGTGATTCGAAGGTTTTTAGTGGAAATTATAGTACTTATGCTGTTGGTGGAGAGGAGGTAGCGGGGAGTATCACAGAAAATGGAGAATCTCTTAATAAGGTTTTGATTTCGGAGTTGCCAGATGAATCCAATGGTGAGCATAGTGCTCCAATAAGCAGTTGTTTTTGGGAATGGAAGCCTAAACTTCATGTGCACTATGAGAAAGCTGGTTGTGAAAATGTGAAATCTCCATCAGTGTTGTTTCTTCCTGGGTTTGGTGTTGGTTCCTTTCATTATGAGAAGCAATTGAAGGATTTGGGTCGTGACTATAGAGTATGGGCAATTGATTTTCTTGGGCAGGGAATGTCACTGCCAGTTGAGAATCCTACTCTGCTTTCAAGGGAAGGGGTTACCCCAGAAGGGAGGAAGGATTCAATATGGGGATTTGGAGACGAGATTGAACCATGGGCTAATGAGCTTGTTTTCTCTATGGATTTATGGCAGGACCAAGTTCAGTATTTCGTAGAAGAGGTAGGCAAACATCCTTGCATGTTATCTTTGTATCAATCTGCAAATTACAAAAATGGCTGAGAAGCATCCTCACGCATGCATATTGTTTATGGATATCTACGAAAAGAAAATAATCACCTTACTGGGCACATTGAGGACCCGAACAGGAGAAGTGCTTTTATTGTCTTAGATGCATGTCCTTACAGCTGTAATTGATCACCACATGGCCATTTATGTAAGAAAAATGCATCGTGATAGCACATGGCGGTACATATTACATTAGTCATTTCTGCTACAGGTAATTGGCGAGCCAGTGTATGTTGTAGGAAACTCCCTGGGAGGATTTGTGGCACTATACTTTGCAGCAAGCAATCCCCAATTAGTGAAAGGCGTTACATTGCTAAATGCAACTCCGTTTTGGGGGTTTCTACCTAATCCAATAAGATCTCCTAGATTAGCAAAGATATTTCCATGGTCTGGGACATTTCCTCTACCTGCAAATGTTAGAAAGCTCACTGAATTCTTGTAAGTTTCCTCTTTATTGTGTGTCTGTATGATATAATTTATGTTATGTGCCTGTACACTGAATGAAGGTCCAGAGAATTCACGTATCAGTCTAACAAGGGTATCATATTGTTGGTGAGGTTTGGACGAGTCTCACTAGGCTAAATTGTGAAAACAATGATTTTGCTGCTGGGGCCAGCTTGATCTTAGTTGCATGTTCTGTTTAACATACTTGTCTCAAGAGATAAGCTGTTGCGTTTGTCTATCCAAAGCTAATATTTCTTGAAAATTCCTGCCGCCACCACCATTGTCACTACTATTATTATTAGGCATCGATCTTCTCCAACTTCCTAATGTTATTAACTTCTTTCCCAGTTGGCAGAAAATAAGTGATCCTAAAAGTATTGCAGAGATACTTAAACAGGTTTACACAGATCATTCTACAAATATCGACAAAGTTTTTTCTCGTATTATTGAGATTACACAACATCCTGCTGCTGCTGCGTCATTTGCCTCGATTATGTTTGCACCTCAGGGACAGCTATCCTTCAGGGAAACTTTAGCCAGGCAGGCACTGAATAACTCTTATCTGCTCTTGACAAGTCACTCACATTCTTTCTTTTTTCTTGCACCAACTGAAAGGCTCGTAGCTTATTCGTGTTTCTAGGTGTAAAATGAGTAATATCCCAATTTGTCTCATGTATGGAAAAGAGGACCCCTGGGTGAAGCCTGTCTGGGGCCTTCAGGTGAAACAGCAAGTGCCGGAAGCTCCGTATTATGAGGTTAGCCCAGCTGGTCACTGTCCTCATGATGAAGTTCCTGAGGTATGATTCTCACTGCTTATTAATTCAATAAAATCCTTTCTGCAAGGGGTTAATGAAATCTTTAGGCATCCTAGAATCATCAAGTTTTCCAGGAAGTGGTTCTTGGAGGACGAGATATCGGCGTCTGATGTAAATTATGTGTTCCGTCTAGTCTGTGAAATCGATAATCTTTCGAAGCCTTGTTATACCTACTTTTTATTGCTTCCACCATGGACATCTCACTCTGTATAAACACAGGTTGTGAATTACTTGCTTCGTGGGTGGATTAAAAACCTAGAATCTCAGGGTTCAGTTGCGCTCCCTTTGATTGATGATGCAGAAGTTGTCCAGAATAGCATTGCCTGGGACTTGGAATTTGCAAGGGAAGGATCCAAAAAATCAGTGAGTGTTCGGTTCTTCGGACACAAATTTTCCTTCTGGGACATCTTTAGCTCTTACATTAATTCTCAGTTTGGAAAACTAAATCCTAACACTGTAGGTCCATAGCCACCTGCCCTAGAACACGATGTAAAATGGGAAGGATTTTCCCATAACCATTATATAAATGTACCATGATTCCTTAACACGTTGTAGAATTATGAAATGCATACGCCTGAATATTTTGTTTCCCAGCTGTTATTCATGTTTTTCGAAATGATTTTCTTCTGATCAAGTGAACTAATGGAGGCCTCTGGAATATTTCTTCCTCCGGTAACACTAACCTCTGCAAGTTTACTCTCAGAGAAGATTGACGGAAAACTAGCACAGGCAACAATTCCATTGAAAAAACAGCAACCAAACAGAAGCCGCACAGTATAGTCACTCTATTTCTTGAATCGACAAAACATCGTGCTGTGGCCAAATCGGTTTTTTTTATCGAAATTAGAGCTGTTCTTTGTTAATCCTCGGCCTGGGTGGTTGTTTTAGGGTGATATTCTTTGATGCGGGCGTTATGTTTTTAGTATTAGTTTTTTTTTAAAAATATTTTTTAATTGAAAATATATTAAAATAATATTTTTTTATATTTAAAAAAAATGAATACCACCACAATGATGAAACGAACTCTTCCTGTCCTCTCTATTATTTTGCACAAAATCATTGATCAAACCAACTTTGATAAGCTAGGGAAAGATGTATTTTTTGAAGATAAGATTTAATCTTCATAATTTAGAAATATCTTAAATATATCTTTATTTAATTTTTTCTTTTAATACTTTTTAAAGTTTAAATTATTTTCAATTTCACCCCTTAATTCTTTATTTCATTTGGTTTTTTATCCTTTTTAATGTTTTACCCTTTTCAATTTCATCCCTCTTTATTTATTTATTTATTTTATTACTAAATTTTAGTTTTATTCTTTTGATTGCTATTTTTTTTTATTTTGTTTTTCAATTTAATCTTTAATTATTTTCTTTCATTTGGTTTTTATATCAAATTTGATCCTCATTATTTTAATTATTATTTGTTTTGCTTTTAATACTTTTTATAATTGAAATTTTTACCTCATAATTTTTCTTGTGTTTGTCTTTTGATAGAATAATCCTGATCTCATGACTCGAGTCACCCATTTCTAATATTATCCCAATTTAAGTAGGGTTTTTTTTTCAATTGTATCATTAGATATTAGGTTATTGGGTTTGGATTTTTATTATTTGTTTAATTTGTTTTTTGAGTTATCTCGATTTCATATTTTCGATAATGAGTTAGTTGAGTTAACTAAGTTTGGCTTATGTGTTTTTTTACAATTTTATTATTTGATATTAAATGATAATGAGTTAGTTGAGTTAACTAAGTTTGGCTTATGTGTTTTTTTACAATTTTATTATTTGATATTAAATTATTGAATATTAAACTTTGTAATATTTTTGCTTTACAACTGTATTAAAACAAGATTACACAAGACCGAGGACGTTTCCGAAACATAACGGTTGGTCTGTTTGTCAACCAATCCATCTCATCGGACCAGATGACGAGGTTGCTGTCTAAGACGTTCCGTTCAGTAAAACTTAAAACCTCCTCATCGAAACCACCACAACCGCAACCGCAACCACAACAACCATCCTCATCGTCATCATTGCCACGATCAAGAAAAACACAGGCAAAATCGAGATCATGGTCTGTGTATCTTATTCTCTCTACCAACCACCCTATCAAGACATACGTTGGTGTCACCACCAATTTCTCTCGCCGGTGCGTTTATTTCCTTGATTCAGTTCTTATTTCTGAAACTCAATCCGAATTCTTTTCTGGGTCAATTTTAATTTGTCTCTTACAAATTAAATGGTGACGATTCATTCCATGTCTGCTTTGGAAAGTTTGATAACATGCTAGTTAATTTGGTAATTGCTGATGCCTTTTAACCTGATGTATTCACTTTTGTATTGAGCATGGTCTCCATTGCCTCACTCGTGAATCTCACAAATGGGTTGTGTTATTCTTATTCAAGTATTGCAATATAGAAATGAAAGAATGCATGCTTGTTGAACTTGGCGCTTTTAATGCAGCTTGAAACAACATAATGGCGAGCTTAAAGGAGGTGCAAAAGCATCCCGAGCAGGAAGGCCGTGGATTTGTGCATGCCTAATTCACGGTTTTATTGACCGGAGTGAAGGTAATTTTCTTCTTTGTACCACTTTCACAGATGCCAACGAGAGTTAGTTTCGTACTCCTGTTCTTGTTTTTTTTTCCTTGATATTTTAATTTGTGGCATGAATTTGTATAATCTATTGGCTTTTCTTCCTTTTATCCCCTATTTTGTAGCTTGTGAGTTTGAATCAAAATGGAAAAGCTTTTCAAGGAAATTGCCTCGAAAAAGGATAGATGATGACCAGAAGAAGCAGAGCAGCAAGGACTCGCACCGACTCCTGCACCATAGGAAGACTGCTCTCGAAAGGGTTAAAGGTTCGTTTGATCTTAGTCACTTAGAAATTGACTGGAAATTGAATACTTTCTGATATTTGTAATATACGTTAGACACATTTTAAGTTGTATTGCATTCTTTGTGCGACACCATTGCTCATCACCCCTACCATGATTTGATCATTGTATATTTATACTGGACACAATTCAATATATTCTTTTCTTTGTATCCACAATATTTCCCTTCAATGTGACCTCCAATTGCATCAATGTGAAATGATAGAAGGAAAGAGTGGTGAAATCATTGCAAAGAGAAGTTGTTTGGCACTTTTATAGAAATTAGTGAGGTATTCATGAAATACAACCAGTTGCTCAAGAGAGGTAATGTTTCGATGTTCCCTGGATATGCATTCCAGATAATTGTTTCCTACAATACAAACATAGTTTATGGATGTGAGAAACAATGGCTCATCTGGAAAAGAAACCATCTCAACTGAATCAGATTGGTGGTCTGTGAAGCTCCCATTCTGATATTTGGCAGCCACTTATGTAGTATTTCAAAGTAATACAACCATTTATAGTCCAAACACTGTCGAGGTTAACGTTGAGACTTCACAGAATCTCAAACTCACGTGATCTGCTAATATAAGGCATTTGAGATCATCACCTTCCATAATCTGTATGAATAACTCCGGTTTCTAGCAATCTGAAAATAAATCTGCATTGTTCCCTCTTTTTGAATATTCAGAGGGAATTTCCAAGCACAAGGATCCAGAAATTGAAGGAGCATGTCAGTGTGCAGGAAGTTTCTGGAAAGGCTGTAAGCTAATGACAATATAACATGTTGCAATTACTACTCTGTGAAGATAAGATGTCTATCTGACTCAAGATTTTCAGTTTGTAGCAACCTTGTATCTCCAGCAGCTTAACTGCTCAAGTGCTTCCATTGACCATACAACTCCTTCACTGAAGCAAGCCAGCCTGAAACTCCTAAACAATGTGAAGGAGGCAAGGGAGGGGATTAGTCCCACGTCTGAGAATCATCTGATTACACTTGTATGTGAAGTTTATGAAGAGACGAGATGGGATACTCTTGTTCGAATCTCTTAACCGTGGACAAGCAGAAATGTAAAGATCTTCGGACAAATTTTCTAACATAAGCTTATGGAGACAAAAAAGTTATAATGAGAAGTCCAGACTTCTCAATTTAACATCTTCCCGAATGACATGGTCATGAAAATAGGATAACTCAGAAAAAAATTATGATAAATCATGAAACACAATCTCCATTAAATCAGTGTTGAAGTATGAAAAAAAAATAGATTTGTTTTTTTGAAGAAAAAGTATTACAATGAGTAGTGTTTTGGGAGTGGATGAACAATTAATTCACTATCTCTTTTAGTTTTTACTAGATCTCTTTGGCTTGTGTTACATTATAGATTAAATCAAATATTATCTCAACATAAAAAAACATCTTGGCATTGTTAATGTTTTCTCTTGTAGGGAAAAAATTTAAACCATGTGGAAATTAATATGATGTGATCTTTTTAATTTGGTGGGTTTAAAAGCAGTCCCGATGACTTGAGTTTGACTCAAGATAAACATCTAAGATGATTTTTTTTTAATACATATTAAGATGAAAACATATTGCATTGATTTGGATTAACTTGTCAATCTGTATGTCAAGTCATAAGAACATGATAACATAAATTAAAAAAATTTATAAAATTTAATTTTCAATAAAATCAATGATAAAAGTTGAAATTTAAAAAAAAAAATAGTTAAAAAAATAACTCAAGTCAATTTAGGTTAATGTATCAAACTTGTAATATGGGTCATGAGACCCAAATAACCTAATCAAAAGAAAAATGAAATAAATTATGAAATTTAAATTCTAATCAAACTAATGTTTAAATATGATATTGAAAAAATATTTAATATAAAAAAAATAATATAAAAATGACACAAGTAAACTCCAGTTAACGAGCCAAAATCATGACTTTGAGTCATGAGACAGAGACAACTTCGTAAAAATCAAATCAAATCAAAATAAATCATGAAATTTAATTTTTAGTAAACTTAATAGAAGGAATCTTGAATTAGAAGGAAAAAACTGGACCCTTCGTTCTTTATGAACATAGATGGCAAACCACTTGAAAAACTAGCAAGAATTTTATTTGCCAACCAATTAATTACGAATTTTATTGATAGGAGATACTGATATACAATTTTTTTTTTTTTGTTGCAGTCATGGCTGCTGCAACAGCAGTTCTTCCTGCAATACTGACAATCCAGATTGGATTATATATGAACATTGATATTCTGGCGAACTTGCGTATCTAGCTCATTACACCAGATCCCATTAGAACTTTAAAGCTAAACATGTGATCTTCTTAGAGATATATCCATTAAAGCTAAACATGTATCCACGGCATAAGAAAAATGAGATTCTGGTATATGTCAATTCGCAAACAGAAAATGTAAAAAGTAAGAACATGATGTTTTAATTAACATTTTTGGATCATGCATGCCAATATAACATCTCGTTGCACCAACTCAGGGCTGTTCATGTTAGACACCTAACTAAAACTTATTTTTTATGGTTGGCAGTGCGGATGAAATCCATGAACAATTAACATTTCTATGTCCGATGCGTTTGGTTATTGTGGATTTTACTGTTAACAAATATGAACTCATTTATCTTTAAAGGCTAGCTATAATAATAATATATGACTGAGAATACAATCTTTTCTTAAAACACAATCACGAAACGACTCCTAGCTATACATCGATCCCATTGCCGATCAAAGACGTGGAAAAGACATGGACAGAAAAATATTGATTATCGTGTTGACTGGTGCTGACCAACCAGTTTGTGATGCGGGGAAGGAAATGATCACCAATGGCCGCTACTTGCACAAGCTGCTAGCTAGCTGGCTGGCCGGAGAGCGAGTCAGATCAAGATTATGATTGATGAATGTAAAACTTAATTATATATTAAGATGCCCATCTCATTGCCCGTTAGACTTGCCTTTCAGTTGCTGTTTGTGGCTTTGGTGACCTCTGGAAAAAGCATTTCTGGTCTAGAAGGAGGTGATATGCGGTTGTCCCGTTAACACGTGTCGTGATGATAAAAAAATATGATTTGTATGGGTTTTGAGTTCTGAGTTCGGGTTAAAATGTTTATTTTTTGTAAGAATATAAGATAGTCAAGATTTTTTTCGCTAATCTGAACCACGAAATATATTTTCATAAAGTTTTTTCGTATTAAAAAAAAATAAACGGTAAAAGGTTTGGTGTGTATCAATGGTGCTCCGGAGGTATAGTTTTATTATTTTTAATGAGGATACAATAATTTCCACCTTTAAGGAATAACTACAAGACGTTAAGTAATCTAAGAATATATAACCAGGAAAAAATCCATAAAATATGTATTAAGAATTTACAAGAAACACAGGTGAAACATTATTCATAAATGGTGTCATACACATTACTATTCATAAATAATATTATACATATAAATAATAAAGTGGGCAAAACAATAACCTAATCAGATATGAACTCAAACTCGTTTGGACTCGGTCTAACCAAGATTTGCGAGACTTCGTTGAGCTTAAACAAGGGATAGAAGAGAGACTCTGGTCCACCGTAGCTTGAACGAATGTGGCTTTACAGAACTTTAACATCTTTTTCTTTTTCTAACTGTATAATCATAAACTATGAAAATATATCGAAAATGACCTTACAATAATAATAATAATAATAATAAAGTAATTTTATAAAAGAGTCGTTAAGAGCGGCTATTTGGTGTTATATAGATTTTTTTTAAATATAAAAAAATATAATGAATGGTCAATAACGGCAATGCCGGCATTATATTTAAAATAATAAAATATTGATATTTAATATTTACTCTCTGACTGCTCGCTTAATTTATCAAAATAGCCTAGGGGTTTGCAAGTCAGTGGGGCCCTCTGACCAAGACCCAAGAAGACTTTCTCAGATACACTCCATCCATCCCGTTCCAGTCATCTACCACTAAGAAACAAGTAAACTACCCTCTGCAAGCCTCTTCATGCAGGAAAGCCATTAATTTGTCTTGTGTTCTTGAATTCATTTATATCTATTCAATAAATTAATAAAGAGCATCAAGTATTCATCTTTCACTATTATTTCCCACAAAACAAAACATTTTTCGTGATGGGATACCTTTCTTGCAAGGCAGACTCAGCCATTGCCATAATCTCTACTACGCCAGCATCTCCAGCATCATCAGCATCTTCTTCTACTTCTAGAACCAAACAGGAAAAAACCATCAAGATCCAAAAGTTTAACTACAGTGATATTGAAGCTGCCACGGATGGTTTCTCTGACCAGAATCTCCTAGGCAAAGGTAGCCATGGCTGTGTCTACAAGGCTGTTTTACGTGGCCGTCATGTTGCTGTCAAGAAACCCTCGAAGGGTCTTGAAATTGGCCAAGAAGTCGATAGCGAGATAGAGATCTTGTCCAAAATTCATAGCCCAAGATTGGTAAACTTAATAGGCTTTGCAAATGATACCAAGGATAGGCTGCTTGTTGTTGAGTTTATGAGTAATGGTACTCTTTATGATACTCTTCACTCCAATTCAAGACCACCCAATTGGGGTAGAAGAATTAGAATGGCTTTGCAAATTGCAAAGGCTGTTGATACATTACACTCACAAAACCCACCGGTAATTCATAGAGATATTAAGTCTGCAAATGTCTTGATTGACAGGAATTTCAAAGCGAGATTGGGTGATTTTGGTTTAGCACTTAGGTGCGGTGTTGATGATGATTATAGACTAAAGTCAACCCCACCTGCTGGTACTATTGGCTATCTTGATCCATGTTATGTCACACCAGATAATTTGAGTACTAAAACTGATGTGTTTAGTTATGGGATTTTGCTGCTGGAGATTATTAGTGGGAGGAAGGCTATTGATGTGGGGCATTCTCCTGCTTCTATTGTCGATTGGACAATTCCACTCATTAAAAAGGGGAAACTTGGTGCTATTTATGATCCAAGAACTGTCCCGCTTAAGGATCCTATGATTAGGAAGCAGTTGGCTTTGATTGCATCTAAATGTGTGAGGTCTTGTCGGGAGCGGAGACCTTCCATGAAGGAGGTGGTTGATTGGTTAACTGCATTGAGTAAATTGGTTCCGCTTCATTCGTGGAATGGGTTTAACAATCCATGCATGATGGTGGATACAATGGGGTGTCCAGCTGAACTAAGAAATACACCGTTTGGTTCCAGACCACAGGGTGATGGAGAAGAGATTCTGGAAGGAATGGGAAGGAGATCAGTGATGGGTACACGGAGAGTGTATTCAGATTTGGGGATTCGAAGCAATTTGAAGGAACTCATGGCCGGGACAGATTCAGATCTGTAAATCGAGTTTCTAGTTCTAGATTTGTTGGTGCACGATAAGGCACCGAAGAAAGAGCTCGATCACAGGCTCATGGTAATAATAATAAAAAAAAAAAAGGCTCTCTTTCAGGTTAGAAAACACCAATCAGCTGGGGATGGTTCAGAATCATTCTCAAAAAGGAATAACACGGTTGCCCATTAAAGTCTTGGTGGTCAAGGTTGCGATGGTGGAGCGAGGCCCAGGTTATAAGATTCTCTTGATTGAGAATTACGTTGTTGTAGATTTGTTCGTAGATCATTGATTAGCTGTTTTCACTCAATTGTCACTTTTCAATGCTTGTCGAATGTTAATGTGTTGTTAAATTCCACGTACATTTAAGTTCCATAGGTTGTTGATCCTTTTCAAGAATTCTGTTGAATAAAAAAATTAAGCAAAATTTTTGTTGTCTTTGTTGTTGGCCAGAGTTTTTTCCTGTATCTTACAGGCAAGAGTATCTTCGAATTAGGGTGAGACATGGCTGGAATTTGGAATCAAATGATGAAGAATACTTGTCATGTGAAGGAATGTTGGTGGTCGATGATGTTTATATCTTAATTTGCCAGGTTTTAGTAAAATCAGCGCGAACGAAGTTTATTTTTCAAGCAAGTAGCTGAGTATATTTTCTCTGGATGATCTGTTGGTTCCGGAAATTTCGCCGTTTCGAGAAAACTCAGAGCTCTAAAACTTGCTGCTGAGGAAGAAATGAGTACTAGAAGCGTGATCTAAAGTAGGACGTTGATCAAGGTTCTACTCAAAAGAAGTTAGTTGTGTGGTTTATTATATGTTCTTCAGTAATTCGGAGCAGAATGACTGTGACAAGCCTTTTCTTTCAAAAGAATTGCAGGTAGATCTTCAGCTATTTATCCATTTTCCAATACAAAACAAACGTGCTGCATCAAATTGGAATTGCCAGAGTAATTATCATAATATTTCGAAGTTATGTCCACAGAAAGATGCATGAAACTCACAGTAAAGCTTCGAAGCTCCTGCAAGTATGCTGGTAATTGTTTGTAGCGCACCTTCCAGGGAAAAATTATTCAGGTTTCACAAATCTAGTTTAATTCTATAGGGCATTGATATTGGCTAGGTTGGTAGCTAAAGTCTTAGCAGAGTTTCCAATGTTTCATCAACAGAAATCCCTATCTTGATTTTCCTTGATGAACTCTTTCATTATTAAGAATTGTGAACGAGTCAAGCATTGTTGTTCCTGGAAAACAGCAGCTGTTACTGTTTCAATTATTGGCTGGCTTCCTGGTGCTGTGTTTACTCCAAGAAGGAACTCCTTCGTCATGATTGATGTTAATCACACATTGGACCTCCTGGCACAATCAATTGCCATTAATTCCTTCATCAAAAACAGCTCCATGTCGTTTTCCCTTATAAATATAAAAAACAAGTTTACTCACTTCTTTTTTTATTTATTAACGTGTAGATGTTTCGAGTCAGCTTGTACGTATATCGATTAATTTTATGAGTCTTGAAATTAATGATCATGTAAGTGTCTGATGATTATTATATTAATAATTATAGAGTTCGAAACCTAAAACTATAAGAAGAACAAATCTTCGTTAATCCCAATAATATTATTCTTGAAACATGTTTAATAACAAAATATCAAAGAATCTTTTTAAATCATGTATATTTTTTCTTAACTTTTAGTTTTTTTAATGTCTGTAAATCTAGTTAATTCTAACTGATTTTGCATTGGATCTCAACCTATCACGTTTTTCGTTTACTGACAGAGACACCTCATATTTTCCAAGCTTTTTTTCTGAGACGAAAATTTGCTGTCCCAGACAAGGACTACACAGCATCCAAGTGGTCTCCTTTCACATGAATATTCATCACGACTGACAAAAAAAATCTATCGGTTCAAAAAACCGAAGTTGAGATCAGTTCAGTCCAGTCATTCACACAAGAAGGTGGCCCACAAGTTTTGTTTCAAACTCCAAAAATCAGGACTGAGAGAGATAGTGTCGGTAGCGATTAGCTGCGAGCGGGGAGATTATTGAAGGGTGTCCGAGAGTGGTTGCAGTTGTTTTTTAAAATATTTTTTGTTTAGAAATATATTAAAATAATATTTTTTTTATTTTTTAAAAAATTATTTTTGATATCAGCATCAGAATAGCTCATCAGAATGATTTAAAAACACTAAAAATATTTTATTTATAATGAAAAAAAAATCAAAATTTGGCCCGAACCGCAGGCACTTACTCACCATAAGCCAAGGCCTTGCAGCTCTTATAGATTACCATCTGCATGTAACTTCGTGCATCAACAGTGACACTGAGCTATAACTGAAACTATCTTATTTCATTTATTTATTTTTAATAATATGGAAACCCATCTTGCTATTGGATCAGTATGATTTTTCTCTCTATATGGGACACTTTAATTATTGCTGCTTTTGTTTTTCTTAATGCTCAAAGACCAATGTACTAGTTTTCAAGTCTTAGACCAAGTGAATTTTTGTTAATGTGGTTGATTTTTTTTGTTTTTAAAAATTGTTTTTTTTATTTAAAAATGTATTAAAATAATATTTTTTTTAATTTTTTTAAAAAAATTATTTTTGATATCAACATATTAAAATAATTTAAAAACAAAAAAAAAATTAAAATAAAAAAATTATTTTTTAAAAAATACTTTCGAAACATCATGTCAAACAATATCTAAATATTCTCCTACTGGGTCAAGGCAATTGAAGCATTTTTTTTCCGGCATCCTTCACTTAGGTAAAGACTATTTGAAACTTGATTATGGAAGAGTAAACCTATTAATTATTCAGATTTTTAAGTAATCATCTCACCTAAAAATTTAATTTATTAAGTGAGCTCTCAGAATATAATTTATATTATTCTTTAATATATTTCATCAAATGAAAACCTTTTGAACTTGAAAGTTGCACACATATCCATATTATCTAATGCTTAATTTTTATCAAATAGAATGAGAGTGATGATATTTGAATTTGTGACTACTGAGTCACAAGGCTCTAATATCATGTCAAAGAACTATATCACCAAAAAACTTAAACTACTAAGTGAGGTCTCATGATATGATTTATATTATTCTTTAACATCCCCTAAAGTGAAAATATTGGACTTGAACACATATCCACAAGACCTTATACTTCTTTCATTTATATTATTAAATAGAATGAGTATGATAAGATTCGAATTTTTAACCGCTAAGTTACAAGATTTTGATATCATATCAAAGAACTATATTATCTAAAAGCTTAAACTGTTAGGTGAAATCCCAAAATATAATTTATATTATTCTTTAATATAAACAAATTTCTCAAAGTTTTTTTTTAAAAAAAAGTGTGTCGTCATCCATCACCGGTGAAATGCGACGATTGCAGGGAAATGGGGTTGTCAGAGGAGGAGCTTCGATGTTTACACCAGCCTGGGGAAACCGTGAAAGCCTCTCGAGGCATTTCTTTTGTCTATACGTTATTGGCTTTTATTGATGAATCCAGTTACCTTTTCTAGCCAACCAGTGAATGAAAATACTAGATTGCTATGTTTCAACTCGAAACTTTACTGTGATTAAGAAAAGGGGCTATAATTTAATTTGTCCCCAAGATTCAAGAGATAGTCCCTTGTAATATTGATTCTAATCAATGCAGTTCATTGATTTTTCATACGTTAGTCGATTTAATCCTGCCGTCTATTTTTGACATTATAACTGAGGCATTATTTTCAATAAGTTTTGTATTTTCAACATTGTTTCTCCAAAAGCTTGAGATATTAAATTAATGATAAAAGTTTATGTACTTGTAAAAACAATCTCAATCAAGAGAATTTAATGATTCTTTAATTATAAAATCATTAATTTTATAGAGAAAAAAATAAATAACTTGAAAGAGGCTTAGATTCAAGAAAAAAAGATGTTTGTTTCTGTATTTGAAGATGATCAATGCTCTGCAATGTATGCAGGTTACTTTTAATAGAAAAGGTTTTGAATCCTTTTTGATGGTTCAAGAAATAATTACATAACATTATTGTGTTTCAAGGAAGAGAATGATCGAAAAATCTCGTGTTTTATTGAATTAATGAAAGACAATTATCCTAATGCAGTATTAACGAGATAGTTAAAGATATTTTGTACATCTATGAATATAAAATGATTATTATTTCTAACATGAAAGAATCATGTGCGTATTCTTGAGTCTTGAACACTTAAGACCTAAAATATAATCAAATACAGATAAAATGAGCATGACAATTTATCCAACCCATAACATTTTTAGTTTGAATGGCAACCCACCATCCATTCGGTGGGTTCATCAGGTGACTTGCGTTGTTACATCAAGTGTTTTCCCATACCAAGAAGAATGCGAAGAGCTTCTCGGAAATCAGAAAAACAAAATAAGACTCTTGACTGTTAATACAGACTCACTCTGGAAGTAATCGGAAAACAGAGAGGAGAAAGCTGGCTCCAGGTAGGAAACAGAGAGGGCTTGCCGCCACAAGTAGGGCGGAGTAACATTTCATAGATCAATGCTTTATAAGATTAGAAGTCCCATTTCTCATACACATGATGATATCATGCGGGAGATACAACTGATGGTCACAGCAATAGATAAACTAAATGCCACTGTACTTCAACAAAAAATGCGAGTTGTAGCAACATTGGTGTTCTTCCAAAACTCTATTTCTCAATACTACAAACAAATTTTGAAAGCAAAAATAGGGGGGGAGGAAAAAAAATGAGGCAGAAATATCATCAATGTCCTGATAACTATCCGAGCCGACTCGTTGTAGGAAAGACATTACCTGTTGAGATCCTGTAATAGTGAATTTGGGCAATGATACAAAGCCCTGCTGTTCTGTTTCACGAGGCCACTTTTGTGTACATTGAAGAAGACAACCAGCTAAACGAGCCACGGCACATGTCAGAAGAGAAATGCTTAGTAGAGATCATAAAGTTTGAGATTTTGTGTTTTAGCTTGATCTCACACCAGCACCCTGCCTTGTCTTGATCATTCTTTTGAGCGTTGCTAGCCAGAAGTTACACTCATCCCACTCACTTGTGGTAAGAAGTACCTGTTCCATGATTAGAAATAGAAAGAGTTAGCATTGCTTTGAACTCATTTCCGTTTCACGTGTCGAAACATAAATAGCTCTCGAATAACAAACACTTGCCTGTATTTGCAGAGCTGTGCTAAAATCATTTATGTCCAAAGCCTGACATAGCTGAAAAAGCTTATCAGAAGCATTTTCCGATATATCCCCACTATTGAGTTTAGCAAACAAGGCACCTATTTTCCTTGAATTATCTTCAATTTCACGTTTTCTGGCTGGATTTGCACGGGCACCTCCCAAAGCTTCTGATGTCTCTTTAAATAGTCTTGTCAATGTTGTAATGACTGGTCTATGGTGAGCTGAAACAGATGCAAAAAAGGATTAACTAGTAACACTCCATATTGCATTGTACAGACAAATTACATAGCCACTGTTATGATCAAATGTTGGATACCAAACTAGTGGCATTCCAGCAGATTGTTTATCCAGCTTAAACCAACATTTCATTTTCAAATGATGATTTTTCACACATTTTAGTCGCGTGGCTTTCTAGTGCTACAACATCCATGTGACGACTCCTACAAGAATTTGATTACTAGAACTGCCCACCAGACAGGAACTACAGCCTGAATGTTGCTAGTACATGGCCAAAAAAACTTTATTTTACACAACCACAACAAATACCAGAAAGACAACCCTAGTGTGCAAGCAGAAGTTTCCTAAAACTATTAGTAAATTAAAATAATTAACCAAAATCAATCTATTTAAGGGAAATCCAACTTTGTTTTGCTAATTACCAGGTACATTTGAGGTATCGACTGTTTGCACGGTTGGTGGTGGAGCAGCAGGAACCACAGCTGCTTGCAATGATGCAGGCTGGGTAGTATTTGGTGGTTGCATCGAACCAATCCCAGGTCTTTGAGCAACCCCTGAGTGTACAGGCCTAAATCCGTTTGGTGTTGGGCCAGGAGCAACAACTTGTGGCATTCTGTGGCCAGGAATTGTACCCACCTGAGCAGTGATAGGTCCTTGTGAACCAGTTGGGGGTTGTACGGTATTATAGGCAGGATTGGCAGTCCCCTAAAACAAGCAAGCAAAACTTTTAGCACATCACTCAGAAATATACCAGTTAACACTAAATTTGTAATCCACAGTAAATATACAGACAGGATATAACTGAGAACCCAATGTGGGTTGCTGATACTGTTCTGCATTTCTTAGCATGGGTACATTTGCAGGAACGAAAAGGCCTCGTAGGCTGTTGAGAGGCAGCATGAGGTGGAAGTGGAGTAAAATTTGTCTGCAAGAAAAAAGGGTGAAGTAATGAGTAGTAGTAACAACTAGCACAACTATTGACACGATGGCAATATCAAGCCCAAAAAAAAAAATACTCAAGCTTCAATCAAGAAGATCTATTAACAAACAATCTCTTCCTGAAAAAACATAATTTGATGGCAACTCCTGCAATTGACTATGTCTTAGCACATAAAGGGTATTGCAAGTCAGGGAACACACACATACACACACATACAATCAAATATGTCTATGCATGCAAGTGAACTACGTAATGAGATATCTTTTACATTAAACAAATCAAGATAAAGAAAACAGGATACCTGAGGTGCCTGTGGTGTCGGAGTTGGAATAAACATTTGGGGTGGTGGTGCAGGCTGATATGCCGGGGGAGGTGAAGGCTGAAAGGGAGCAGGAGCACCAAATCCTCTTCCGTACGACGAGTCAATACGTTGCTGATAATTCTCAGTGTATGGACCCTCAGCAACACTCTGATGCATTTGTTGAGCAGCTGCTCCCTAAAAAAGAAATAATCATAAAGTGGTCAAACACATGAGCAACACATCACATTCCCTAGAAATAGCACTTAAAAACAAGAATACATTAAAGGAATGAAAAGCCAGAAAGTCCACCTGATAATAAGGATGAGAGGCATCTGCTACACCAAAACCAGGATTTTTGGCACCATAAAATGTCCCACCTTGCTGTTGGGTGTTGTCAAAAGCTGGAGTCTTAGCTTCTTTCTCTGCATCAGAAATTAATATCTTAAACTGATACTCAATTTGCAGATAGCATAGATAATGCCTTAAGGTCAGGGCAATGAGGCAATGGGAGAAGTTATGCTGGACTGTGTTGATAATACTGGATTTAAATATGGAAGACCTACTGTCACCACATCAACTGAAAAACACTTAGTTTACCACAATACACCAGAGTTATAACAGATATGTCATATAATGACCTGAACATTACTAAACACCAGAAAAACACCTGACTCAACTTTAACCACACTGATTCAAGCAAATGGAGGTTTTCACACAATCCATTTGCTTCGTCAATTCGCTAAGAACGAACTATGTCACTGGGTAAGGGAAACCCTGCCCCACATGGCATGGTCAAGACTGGAAAAGAAAGGGCCAGAGTGGACTCATCAAGCTAACATGTCAAGCAGCAACATCTAATCAAGTATTTCTACTGCCTGGTCTCTAAACTAAGTATTTAAGCATAATTTCTCCCTTCATTTTCCTATTTCCTTTCTTTGTTTCCCTCATTTTATATGCTCATGCAAAAATATATAAAAACTAAAAAATTATCGCAAGCAGATTCAGAAGATCAAAATTGTGTTTCAATGACCTTGATCAAGATAATATCCCTTATTCATCTAACTATGGTTGGAATAAACAGTAATGGATGATCTCTCAAGATCATAGTGCCAGGAACTTGAATGATAAACTACAATTAAGGATTGAGGACTAGAAGTGTTACAATTCTTTAGATTTTTCAACAGAAAAACATACCAGGTTTCATGGAGAGAGCAATACGGTCTCTTATGATTGTAAGCTCAGGAGACAAATCATCAGACCCTAAAAGTTTCAGGTACTCCAGGGCTGTTGTTAAGAGGCCCTGACTGGCTAAAATCTCAGCATATTTCTCAACAAGCTTGCAGAAAGAGGCACTAAATTGCTTTTGACCATTTGCTAGAGCAAGGACAATAGTCTTCTCCATCAAATCCTGCCCAAACAAGGAATTTAAATAAAAATTCCTTAATGAAAACATGAAATGCTACAAAGTGCTACTTTGTTGTCAGCTAACCTGAAGAAGATCAATGTAAGATTTCCCTTCGCTCTCAGCAGACAGACTCCTTGACCAAATCTCAACTGTTTTGTCAATATTGCCAGCACATATATAACAAAGAGTTGCCGCCAAAGTATTACCAGCAGCCATTAATTTTGAAGCAAGTGAGTTGCACAGCATACTCCATTCCTCACTGGGTGTGAACTGGTTATCAATTATAATGAAAGTAAATCAATACAGAGCAAAAACAGTGTCTTGCACATCTGTTTTCAGAAACACTTCCATGTTAAACTTGTTCCCATCAAGGTTCACAAGAGTTCCAGAATCTAATATTTCATAATCAAAGAAATAGTACAGTCCAAAAATACAAATGCAAATGTAAGAGCATAAACACTTTTCTATGACTAAATGAACAAGCAGGAACCACTTCATGCACAGATATTTAATTTCACTACAAAAATAGAAAAAACAAAATACAATAAACTATCAATCAATATTTAGATAATAACAACAGGATATCTTGCATTGATATAAAAACAATTTACAGCTGACTTCCATCAGATATGACATATGGCATTCACTTATGGATTTGAGGAGCTTACTGTACAAAGGAGTGCAAGTGTTTCTTTCCAGTATTTGAGAGGCCTGGTGTTTACAAGGGTCAATAGATCATTGTTCACCATTGCAGCAACAATCTGATAATGAAAATGGTTGACTATGAGGTGACAACATCTAACTGATTGATAATAGGGAAAAGCATATACCATTGCAATACAGCTATATACATTGGCAAAGACATTAATGACCTGGGTGCATAAAAAATAAAAACATAAAAAGAAAGTTAAGCTACCTTCAAGTAAGGTGAAGGACTCAATTTAAGATATTGATCACGTGTATTCTCCCATAATGAAGTGCCACCAGCATGAGCAATAACTAAAGCATCAGCAATTTTATTTGCTGATATGCACTGTGCAACAGCCCCTTTGTAGTCTCCCAAAACCAAAGCACGTTGTATACTATCATCAAATGATGGATCAGCACTCTCCTCCAGTGTCTCTGGTTCTTGTGATATTTCTTCCACAATAGGAGCAGAATTCCCGAGATCAAGATTATCACCAGAAGGTGCCAAAGATGCATCAGCTTTAGGACTTGGAAGGTTGTTAAAAAAGTCTTCCCCGTCATCAGCAGAGAAGATGGTTGCCTCTTTATTATTCTCATATCCCTCTTTGTCAGTAGGCGTATCATCGAGTCGAATGGCATTTATTTGCTGGTTGAGACCATTCTCCTGTTCAGCATCTTTTTCTTCAATGGGTACACTAAAACCAAGGTGGGCAAGCATCCTAGTCCTTGCTGTTCCATCTTCTTCAAACATAACCTTTAAGAAACCCCAAGTTTCTCGATCATCCGCTGATCTGCCAAGATGATTGACCACAAAAAGGCAAAACAATTGGTCAAAGTATTTGAAGAAAAGGAGAGTTTCCAAAGCGAAAAAAAGATTGCTTAGGATAGAAATGCATACTCAGACTCTTGCGATTTTTTATCACATAAAGCCTTTACCAATGACTTCTCCCCATTTTGTATGGCACTTTCAAATTCAGATGATCGACTCACCAAACTGTCTTCGGTAACTAAATTATGCAAAAAAACCTGAGAGAAACACTCTAAAAGAGTAAGTGCAAAGGAAAAGTTGAAAATATAGAAGAGAGCGCAACTTATCCAAAAGGGATACCTGGGAAGCACCAGCAGCAGGTAACTTAGGGCAAAATGATACAAGCTTTCCTCCAAACCCAAAAGAAGCCCCAACCGGACGCTCACACCATTTTGGAGCTCTTAGTTTTGCTGCATAAGAAAGATGGCAGAATAAATATTCTAAAACAAAACTTAAAATAAAATATACAAGCATCATAGCATAAAGGAAAACAGAAAGGTGTAAACAAAAAAGAGGACCATATATAAAACGGTTTGTCAGAGCATTCTTCAAAGTCCTGAAACTTGAATTTGCTTACAGTGCCCTAAAATAATAATTCATCTCACTTTCATTAGATAATCAAGTGTGCACTATTTCAATCTCAAAAACCAAAAAAAAAAAATGAAAATGTAAAGATAATCCAATCATCTTTTAAAGTGGATCTATAGAGTCGCACATCTTGAGAACAAAAATGATGGCACCATTTTAAACTGGCCTTAGCATAGTCAACTTTATCCAAATCTTGGAACTAAAAGCAAAACTAAAACCATGCCTGGCTCACACAAAAACAATATTTTATGGCAGTCAATGCCCCAATAGGAAAAAATTATATTGTATTATGGAAGGAAGAAGTTGGTGTTGTAGCGAAATAAAATTGTTTCTGTGCAGTCTATTAAGCTCAAAGGGTGCATCCCAGCCATGATTCGTGAGCATATTATTTATTATTTTTATCAAAATCAAATGAAATGCACCAAATCAACTTCTAAAGTTGATGGTATGACTATAAGTTCATGTCCCAATTAATTACAAAGAAAACAGATAGAACATTCATGAGATCTCTCTTGTCTAATAAACTACACTACCTCTTCCAAAGTCGTTGTCCCCAGCAGTATATCGACTGCAACCCTGCAAGGAGAGATCCAAAACAGAACATCTCTATAATGGTAGTGAAAATAACAAATATATGCACACACACACTCGTGCATTATTTAGCATTCCTTTATATAACCTACTCTTCTAAGCCATCTGAACAGTTTCAACCCACTAACACCATGATTTTATCACGGGTACATTTTTCCCTTCCCTTACTCGTTACATACTCGCCAGTAAGATGAAAAAGCAAATCAGTAGCAGCATAAAGTAGATGCTTGCCTCAATGTTGTAAATGCCAATTTTTCCATCAAAAGATGATGCTGATATAACTCCAGGCATCCAGGGATACCAATGAACATCGAAGTTCCAGTTGGTGCCAGCTGGCAATTCACAAACAATCTGCTCCAAAATTAAAAAATAAGCATCAGCCAAGTTTAAAAAGAAAAGGAGGGTGAATGCTTGCAAGATATAAGTAAAAAGATAACCATTCAAATTAAAACCATCTCACAGCTTCCAGAACTGAAACTAATACAACTAAGCTTATGATGCTTCAATTGTAAAAAAGGAAGGGGGGAGGGGGCTCTAAGATACTCCCTTACTTCTGCAGTTACTGTATTCCAGCAGATTGTTCGATTATCTTTAGCGCAGGTAAGCAAATATGAGCTGTCATTGGGACACCATGACATTCCAATTACACCTGGTGTAAAAAGACATTTGGTTAGAAAGAATATTAAGCCAGCAAAAAAAGTATCGAAATAAAATGTTGAAATTACTAAAAGTTTTAAGGAAGATAAATATTGAGCCTCCATTAGCTCTTGGAAAACTGACACTAGGATAAGTTAGATGCAGGATGAAGAGCATGAATATATAATTAAATATATTCCACAAATACAAACATGGATCATTAAGCATGCATAAAACAAAAATAATATAGTTTTACATCACATTAAAAGGGATCGTGGAATCTATGTCAGATGATTTTTTGACTCAGCAAATCCCTTCACCTCTAATATTATAAAGAATCAGAAAATAAGAAAAGCTGGACCACTGTTTCTAGTCAGACTGCAAGATTTTATACCACAAAACTCAGAGAATCTGAATCTGCTACAAATTACATGGAGCACAAACATCTGCAAATTAAAAGTCATGCTGAAACACGATCCAAGTAAGGTAGAGGAATTTCTTCTCGAGCAGTTTGTATGTTTTGGGAGGAAGAGGATCCTAGAGTCATATGGAGGTGTACTTTGTTCACTATAGTTTGGACTTTAGAGTATTTGGGCAGAGCAAAGCTCACACATCTTCAAAAATTATTCCCCCTCAAAACAGCATTGTGGGATAGGCTAGTATATTTGTAGCTTCTTTATTGTATTTCTGCTATGAATTTCTCTATGTCTATGTTTTTCTTCTATGTTTCTTTCTCATAATAACTTAAGAAAAAATCATCATATTGAAATACAATATATTGTGCCATACCTTTAGTGTGTCCCACAAACTCCTTCACAGGTTCAATTATGTTTCGCATGTCCCAAAGCTGCAAGCAAACAGCATTATGAACTAGGAAATTCAATGAAAATTAATAATTTAATAAAAAACCTCTAAGAATGGTCAAGTTATTACCCGAAGAGAAGGAGACCCATCTTCATCTGATGCAACAACAAGCTGAGTGGCAACATCAGGATGCCACTGCAAAACAGAGCACCGCCTTCTAATTGAATCTCCAAAACTGTTTAAGTAGAAGTCCAGAATCAGCTGAGATGGAATGTTTTTTAACATACACACATATATGGTATTATTTAGAAACAGAAAGCAGAAACTTACGAAATTGCTGGTTTCTGCTTCTTTAGGTCCCAAACCACTGCAAATGTATGAAATGGTCAGTCTTCCACACTAAAGGAAAATAACCTGGTCATCATCAATCACAGGTAAGCCCATTTTTCTATCTCACCTGTTATTCCATTGGAAGAAGTGGATGCTAATATATGTTGAACTCTGCAATTCCAGGAAACATATGAAATCTCTCCTTGAGAAGCAGAACCAGTACCCTGCATAGAGATCCCACCAGACACAGCATGAAGAATGGGCAAAAGTCATTGAGTACCAATAGTGAGCAGGAAAGCGAGAGAAAAGGAGGTAAACAGAGGGACTCTTAAGTTGAACCCCGTGGCCACTAGTCCAAGAAAAAAACCACATTGAATTAGGCTTCCAGGAACAACTACAATCTATTTGAAACAATGGAAGTTCAGAAATACAGAAGTAGTTATTAATTATTCTTGGCCAACTCCAAGTCTAACTCCTTTTAGAAAAGCAAGCATGGAACTATGAGAAACAGCTAGGAATGACAAGGAATATGCTACATTGATTAA
Source organism: Salix viminalis (assembly GCA_029228465.1). Lineage (NCBI taxonomy): Eukaryota > Viridiplantae > Streptophyta > Magnoliopsida > Malpighiales > Salicaceae > Salix > Salix viminalis. The sequence goes on from CM055441.1 coordinate 14,670,290, forward strand.
CTATTATGCTTTTACACTCAGCTTCAATATCATATTTCAGAAGATCTGTTACATTATTACGATGCACATCAATTAAAATCAAAACTGCACATGTATCAGGCAACACAGAATAACACCTCTCACATTAATGTACTGTATGACCATTAAATTTTAGGTCACACAAAGTGAAACTGTTTACATCTTTTTACATCTGTTGTGATGGACATAAAAAGAGTGCTCAAATTCCTCCTTTACATAGCAGAAAAAAATATCTCTATTCTATTAGTCTTAATCATTTTGACTAAATCTTGAGACAAAAAGAATTGCAAGGAGAATATTCACGGTCTGAATAACTAAACACCCTCATATGAGATTCCACCCAGAGGCAATGCACAACATATGGCCACACCATCTGAACCAAGTCCAAATACATATTAAGAAACCACGGATAATTCTCAGGCTAAAACAGACATTGCCTAGAAGAATTTTTATTCAGGAGCTTCCTTCAGAGCTTAGGACAGGAGCTTAATTGTAATTATGATACAATACATGCAAAGCTAATGACAGAATGCAGAGCTAGTGAAAGTGCAGGTAACAATGCCAGGTAAAAGCAGAGCAATGTTGTTTTCCTAGATTATGAGATTACTTTACCATCCAAGATTGTGTAGTACTTGTATAATTTAAAGTTGTTTTGGACTAGGGAGGTTTTTAGGTAGAAATGAACCTTGGTTTACTTCATCTCAGTCCTTATCCAATCACTTAGAAGCTTTTAAATATTGAATTTGAATTTTCAGATTATGAACATTTACAAGCCATGTTGCCTATACTTCATGGTAAGCAAGCCTTAAGTAACAAATGATTGAACATGTTTCAGTAAAACTAAACCAGTTGTCACATAGTGTAAGTCGTCAGTCCATGTTATCTTTACAAGGTATTGTTGAAACACTATAAATCTTCTACATAATTTTTTCTACAAGAATTCTTATATCTGGATGGAAGGAAAATGAAGACTAAAGAGCAGTTATCACATCCCTTCTTGAACATAAAAGCTATTTATAGTTGGTTTGGTGGTGAAGAGTAGAGGTTTAAGAAGGTATAAAACATGAAGAAGAAAAAAATCCCAGCATTGGAGGGTGGAGAAGATTGCAAGGTTCATTTCAAACACAGGATAACAATATTATACACCAATTGCCCCATATTTTCAGGATTCATTACTGGGTTGGAGGAGATTGGGAAGTAATTAAAAAACACCATATGCCTCTAGTCCCATCCCTATTACCTTACAGTAAGCTCCTAAATGAGATTCAGGGGATTAAAACTCCAACGGCCCCTTGTTCAATCCCATCAAATCTTCACAGCAATGCCAACAAACAAATCTCCTAGAACCACCTTGTAACCAAATTCATTAGGACCTGCAACTTTTCAGAGGTATCGTCACCTCATTGACAGATTCTCCTACTATCTGCCCCTTCTAATAATCCAATAACCAAAAGAGTATCATCTTTTCTGTCTTATGTCAAAAACTTTCAGCAAGGATCCCATATCAAAGCCAACTCCACAGCCTGACCTAAATGTTCCCTCGTTTTCCATAGTCCATAAAATAAGAAAATACAAAATCTCAACCTAAACACCAGTCTTGCTCTACAATAAATTCACATAAACTTTGTAATTTAGCTCAGTAGAGAAACCACACTGGAGAAGTGTTCCTGAAAGCAATGGGTTTCCTCAATTACTCATCAGCAATTGCTAAACAAGAGGAGGTAAGCAACGGCTGGAGCTTCTGAGCAGCAAACAAAGCTTAGTGTCTACATGAAAGGATTATCACAAAACAAAAGGGTGCAAAAATGATTCCAAACACCTCCTTATATGCATATCAAGCATTTAGTGCACATCATAATAAATTTCTTCTTCATCGGTGAGAGTTCAATCGAGGGAATATGGCAATCTAGAGACAAAGAAGAAGCACAGAGAAACCTTAAAATGGTAAAGTTTCAAATTTAGCATACCTTGAGAGGTGGAAAATGAGAAGGTTCTAAAGGTGCAGCCAAATCCCAAATGCAGATTTCACCATCATCAGCACCAGATGCAAGTAAGTTAGGGGCAATGGAATTAAATTCTAGGCCACGAACCTGAAACATAAGGCAAAAGCAACAAGCATAAGGTCTGACGATCACTGCCTACTAAACTACAAGAGTGCCAGCATACAAAAAGGTTATAATGAAAGAATTAACTTACAGGTCCTTTGTGACGTGATAGATGACCAACAAGGGCATTTTCACTTGCCTCGGAACTGTGAACAAAATTAGAATATAAAATAAGCAGTACATCAAACAAAAGATGGAATTTAGACAAGATTTACAGTGTGGATTTCTATTACATTTTTAACACAATTAAAATCTCATGAACAGTTACATCCAGAAAAGAAGAATAGTACTTAAAAGCAAGAAAATGGGAAACTTCAGAATCCACAAAATCTATCCATCTACATCTATCCAGCAACCCATTAGCCACATTAAAATTTCAATCCCCTACTTTTGTGCATTTCCAACTTTACAGAAGCACATTTAAAACAACCAAAAGAACACAAAAATACAGAAAAGAAATGTGAAAAAAACTCTCATGTTAAATTTTATAATAAAAAATTCAAATCAAATCTGGCTCAAAAAATGAGAAACAATCACCCTCTAAACAGCAATTCCAACAAGCAATTAAAATTCCTTGCCAAAAAGTTCCACTATATAAACCATGAACCTCAACTCAAAATCAACGTTTCATCAAAAATCAATTTGGAAGCATATCAATTGCACAGCATACAATGTACATATCGGATTCATGCCAACAAGAAATCCCCGCATAACATATAAGCCTCTGCATCCCAACATAGAGAACCCAAACAAAACTTCAATCAAGCTGGAGAGTTCCTTGAGATACCAATTTTACCATTTTAAATCAGAACAGAATCTTATAAAGACCGAGATCTTGTCTCTCTATTTACCAAACTCTTATGCAGACAACTCCGATCAAAACATTCCGTCCAGTCCAAATAACATTCAATGTTAAACCAATCCACGCACAAACAAAACTACATGATTTGCATCAGATTTCACTACACTTCCCAGAAATCCTATCCTTCACTCATAAATTTCACCAACAATCCATCCCAATTAACAAACCAATCTTAATCAAATTCAAATGGATGATACATAGAGCAAAATTCTAAGAATACCGGATCAGGGACAAAGGATTCCAAATGTCGATATTGCCATCAACAAGGCCACCAGCAATAAGTCCGAGACCATATGTATCAGAGCCGGATCCATTCCTACCCCATGCGAGACGATTAAATCTCTCAGAACTTTGGCACTCACCAACAACAGGGAGATCATGGTCTTCCGATTGGAAATCAAGCTTAAAGACCTCAAGACACGCAGACGAGCTAAATGACAGATCCACCGCCCCCGCCATCGTCCCCGCCGCCATGTAAGGCGAGTCCGGGGCTAAGGCCACCGACGCCGATCTATTCACCGACTTAATAGCCGCCATAATTCCCTCCTATTAATCTATGTAACTACTAAATCGTCAATCGGTAATTGGATCTGATAAATGAAGAAATGAGAGTGTTCTATGGGTTAAAAGAAATTTAGGGTTCGGTCTAGATTTGATAATTCCCCCCCTCCCCCCTATACAGACGTTACTCACTTGGCTCCGCTCTTTCTTTCTCCGCGTTCGTTTGTGCGCGAGGACTGAGTGATGTTTCTGTTGTGTAGATTTAATTTTTATTTTATTTTTTTCGGGTTTGAATTTAAATAACCCGGATGAGTAAGGCTTTTATAGGCCACTGCCGAGGTTGTGCCTGTGGAGAAACAGTGAAGAATGGAGGTCTTTTTGTCACCAAGAGACGTCATCTCTGGCTGTTACCCAACTGCATGATGACACGTGTCCGTGGTACTTCATACTTCATAGTATGCTATTCGTTTTTATGTTTTTTTGCTGTAAGAAAGAGGGGGCGACATGGGCTGATGGAAAGAGCCGATTGGTTTTCATTCGAGGCTTTTGTTTTGGTCCAGTGATATTGATGGGTGATATAGACACGTGATTCGGACCGCCTGAAATGAATCCTATTTGAGCCCATCAACCCTACATGTGAGCAAAAAAACTGAAAAAACTGATTATGTCGAGAAAATAAAAATAAAAACTAACTGACAAAAAACTGAATCATCATTAAAAAAAACTAATTAGAATATAAAAAAAAATCTTCCAATTCGGTTTGATTTTTGTTTTTTAAGGAAAAAACTGGTAAACCAAAATTGATATCAAACTGGTTTAAATTAAAAAAAAATATATTATATTTTTTTCATTTAATTCAACTCAATTTTTTTTAATTTGATTTCATTTTAGTTAAATAAAAAAGAAAAAAACTTGATTATAAAAAAAGCCCTACAAAAAATCGAAACTTTTTTTCGGGTTTTAGTCTTAGTATAAAAGTATACTGAGGTTGTATATTAAGTTTTGAAAATTTACTTTTCTTTCTATTTTTATCGATTTTTTTTTATTTTTTTTTCATATTAAAAATAACGTGTGGTCAAGTCACCTCAAATTTCACCTAACGGTAAATAAAATTACCGATTAAGACTGTTAAAAGACTTTATAGTGTCAGCCAATCATTTCTCGAAGTAGAAATCACTCAACAGTAGACGTAGACCACACACCTCACAACCGAACCCCAAAAAAGCCCAAACCTCCAACTAACCGCCACCAAAACCACCACCACTACTACCACAACCGCTACCAACACCACCATATTTATTAAAAACCATCGAATTTTTTTGTTTCTCCAAACTCTAATAGGAAAAGGAAGAAGATGTACAGCGATGTGTCAAGCTGCAACACTTACAACTATGGCGACGCCTTGTATTGGGACGCCCGTTATGTCCAAGAGGCTGAGAGCTTCGATTGGTACCAGCGTTACTCTTCTCTTCGCCCATTTGTTCGTCGACATATCCCCGCCTCCTCTCGTGTCCTCATGGTTGGCTGTGGCAATGCCCGTAATCATCCCCTCCTTTATTTTTTCTCTTAAGCCTTGTTCTTGCTGGTATTACTTTTCGGCAGGATTCTTGTTTGTTCTTCCTTATACCGAAATTATTGGACTTGGGCATTGATCATTTGATTTGTTTCTTTCATAGAATTGGAGTTTTGTTTTGAACTAGCTCTGTGTTGTTCGTTTTTTTGTGGGCTGAACTGGAATGCTATTTTGGTAGAAGATAAAATGTGAGAAATAAAAGAAGTTGTATTCATTAAAGTTGCGATGCACTGTTAATCTTGATGATATTCATACCTATTGTCTCTGCCAACTGTAAAATTGGAGAGAGAAAAACCTTGCGTGGGCGTCTCTTATCAAATGAACCTGACCTCTGCCAGAGAAAAGGGGGTGTTGCTGTTGCTGTATATCTTGTTCGATCACGCATCTGATGGGATTGTTTTGCCTTGTAGTTATGTCGGAGGACATGGTTGATGATGGATATGAAAACATAATGAACGTTGATATTTCGTCAGTGGCCATTGACCTAATGAGAAGAAAATACGAGCAAATGCCTCAGCTCAATTGTATCCTTTTAGAAGAATTTTTGGAACTTCTTATGTGGAATTAACTTTGCCTTTTCTTAACTAAATACCTCTACCATTTTGTGAGCTTCCTTCATGATTTGTGTATAATAGACATGGAAATGGATGTTAGAGATATGAGCTTCTTCCCGGATGAATCTTTTGATGCTGTCATCGACAAGGGTATAATCCCCCCCTCTTTCATTTGATCTTCTTTTTTAATGCATCTGGGTTTTCAATTAATCTAATGGTTTCTATGTCAAACTTTTTTCTTCCTGTTCAATTTCATCCATTTGGACACATGACATGTCAATCCTCTATCCAGGGACTCTTGATTCTTTAATGGTATGGTGCAGATCTGATTGCTCTTCTTTTCTTAGTCCTGAGGCGTTTAGAATTACTACTTCCTAATTTTGATCATTTGTACAACTGTATCTGTAGTGTGGCAGTGATGCTCCTATTAGTGCTGCAAGAATGTTGGGGGAAGTAAGCAGGTTGTATTATGCATAAGTTTTATTTCTCATTGTGTATGTTTTTAACACCGTGCTGCTGTATGTTTGTATGTGAACTTACACATTATAATTGCAACAATCTTCACTAAATTTGTTTTGTTTTTGTTCTTGTAGGCTTCTTAAACCTGGAGGAATTTATATGTTGGTAACCACATACCTTAAACGAAGACTATATTCTTGTATTCTTTTCATTATTTACCATATGCTTTTGGAAATTCTTAAAAATAATGCTATTTAAAAAATTTCATATACAGATAACCTATGGTGATCCTAAAGTAAGGATGCCACATTTGACCCGGTCGAATTACAGTTGGAAAATTGTATTGTATGCAATACGTAAGTGCTCTTCTTTGCTCTACTCCTTGAGCTTTGCTGAATATTTTCACTGGCCTCATTGTTTATATATGTTGAAGTACTGTTTATTAAGCCTGGGTGATATATTCAACTTGCTAACTCAGGCTTGATTTGAAAAGTTCAAAATCATTGTTATGGTCTATGTATGTATTGCTACAATTTTTCTTTCCAAAAAATTTATTCATTCTGCAATCCAATCTCTCCTTATATGATTTTTAAGAAACTGAAACTATTTGTCAAAAGTGTCCATTTTGAGTGTTTAAGTGAAATACATAGAAGATAAAATGATTCTGAGGATTAAGTTGTTGAATAAACAAATAATCAATAACATAAGATTAAAATAGTTAAAAAGTATAGAAATATGGGATAAAGGACTAGTCATATTCCAAGTCAGCATCTTTGTTTTCACTCTTTCATTGTCATAACTGCCAGTTAGACTGATTATTAGCTCTGAGGCATGATACATCATAATTTTTGAGAATTTTAAATCAGCTGTTCACAGCAGCGAAGCTGGGAGTTTAATATATTTAATTGTCCTCACGGTTGATTTGCAGTCAAATAAATTGCTATTTTGGTAGCTTACGTGAATAATTTGGCTAAAGTTTGGATAGTCGTGATACTCAAGTATGTGGTATCTTGAGGAACTTCAAACAGGGATTGAGCATCATCTCCTCCCATGCACAAAGGATTATGTTTGCTTTTATAGAATGCTTCTTTCTTGTGAAATAAAGAATCAGTTTTTGTCTGGGGAATAGATTGTTCCAGGCTGCATGCAGTGCTTAAAATTGTCCTTGAATAGTATAAGTTGATAGTTCTTGAAGGATCTTGAGATTGAATTTAAACGGCTGTGATAAACTTTGTAATTGGGGAGTTTTAGGCTAATGACCAATATTGGAGCATGTTATTTCATGCTGTGGAGGAAAAATCAGTCATGTGAAGACTTCTAAAGATTGACTCCACTATTTTCTTTCCTAAAGCATCAATGGAAGTTTCATATAAGTCATATACAATTAGTAGCATTATTCTGTGGAGTTACCACAGCTCATGGCTAACTTGCAGCCAGCTTGCGATTTGCTCCAAACTGATACTATGGAATCAATTTGCGGTTGGTCTAACCATCTGAGCACATTTCTTAATGTGTATTACTCCTGTGATACTAACAGGAAAATAAACCAGCATACAACTGAAGGTACCTGTTCATAATATTCCATGGTGTAATGAACAAAAGAAAGAGGAATTGTCTTTTGAGCTAAACATTTTAAATTTTAATATTTTTGAAGCAATGCATCATAGTGTAAAACTTATATCACAATAACACTTACGATCCCCATTCAAGTGCCCAAGGAATGTGTTGGCATTTTCTATTTAAGAGCATTTTTTTTATCTTTCGATTGATGCACATGTCTTTTCAGTCCTCTGATTTCTAGTGTGAGATGCATTTAAGTTCTGAATCCTGATTTTTCATCAACTTCATGATCCTATTGTGAGCTTCTTCATATTAAGTTACCAAGTTTGATAGAAGGAGCTAAAATTTTCTGTTGCCCTTTCCCATGTGTTTTCAGCTAGACCAGGTTTTAAAAAACCAGCTGGTAGTTCATCAATCTCACATTTGGAACCAGTTCCTATTACTGAGACGGGCTCTCTTCCAGCAGATTTTGTTTTGGACGATCCAGATTCTCACTTTATATATGTGTGTAAAAAGACGGGTGAAACAACAGGACCGAGTAATATATCCTCCTATCCATTGATTGCTGATGCTGTAATAGGGCAAAGTTACACTCAAGCACTAATGTTCTCTGTGTATGATTATTGTTGATTCAACCATAAGGACTCATTATTGTAGTCCTTTGAGTTTTTGTTACAAAATAGAGATTCCATTGTTACTTCCCTTGACATTTAAACCTAGCTTCTGGTTGTGCAAATCAATAAAAGGGGTCGGATGATATCTCAACACATGGGAGAAAAGACAGTGAAATAGGCACTTTTGTAGAAGTGGAATCTGGTTTTCTAGTTCAAAACTTATTTGTTTGACATGAATTTCTTTGTAAACCTTGTTTGGAGTTGCATCTCTTGGTTCCCTTTATAATGTTAAGGTGTCTTCTTCGAATGAACTCAATGCCAGCACCAGTCATGTTTCTCTTTGACACCTCGTAGGGATACCAAATTTATTCTAGTGGCATCATGCAAAGTTTACCTCGTGTCTTAATTCGTTTTCCTGTACTGACTCCTGTTGGTGTTTATCTGACCTGCTGTGAATCGTAACGAGAATAATGGTAGTTGGAGAAGAACTACTTGAGTTCCCTCAAGTACTAGTGATGGTAAAATGGCATCAAATTTCTAATGTAGAACACTGGTGATGAAAGTGGCAAGAAAATATCTCTCATCCAATCGAACGGTCATATAAAACTGGAGCACATTTGGTGTTTTCTCAGTACGAACCACATTCCAAACGCAACTGCAGGGAATGGCCGACATCGTCTCTCTGGAATTCTGACTCCACTTTCTTTTCCATGTGCCTGTAGCCTTTTAAGTTTTAACTTCTCTTGGTGGTGAAGTGCCAAATGTTTTAATGGCTCCTAGCTAGCTGGGTTGGGGTCTTGGGGACCCTTTCACGTGCATCACCAGTTGACCACTCTTGCTGTTGCTACTGGCAGCTTAATTTGCAGGCAGGCTTCTCTGTAACTTTATTTTCTAATTTTCTAGGGCAGGGACAGCAATGAAACTGCAGCAATGGAGAAAATATTACGTTGGGCCCCTATGCTTGCTCACATTTTTCCCAGAAGAAATGAATGAGCCTAAAATGCCATGTTGATTTAGGTGCAATGCCATGTTGTTCCATCCATTTTACATGCTACCCAATATTTTTTTATGTTTTTTTGATATATGGATACCAAAAATAAAATTTTAAAAATAATATAATTTTAATATGTTTTGAAGTAAAAATACAAAAAAAGGGTTATTAGTAACGGATTAATATGTTTGTTGTTTAGAAATAAATATGTTGCTAACAAATATTTGCAACATAATTTGCATCGAAACTATGCAATGCAAATTTATGGTTGATAATTTATGTGCAACAGATTATCCGTTGTAGATAATTAGTAACGGAAAAATCTGTTGTAGAGCAAATAAATTAGCAATGGATATTCCGTTGTTGAGCTTTGTAAAGAAATGGAATATCCGTTGCTAATTTTTGTTGCTAAGCTGTAGTCAGCAACAAATATTCTGTTGTTGATTATCATTGCTGTTTTTTTTAATCAATATGAATTTTCTTGATCTATTAACTAATTATGTATGAATATCTTAAATGTAGTAGAATATATTGAAATATCATTAATATTTAAAAATACATATTGTTCAACTAACAAATTCAGTAAAATAAAATTCATAATACAATAGAAAGTTACTATTATGGCAGTGTAATGCTTATGGTGGCACCTAATGTAGCAAACAGAAGAGTGCACCTACCTACTTAAACAAGGCCAGATTTTTCCCAGCTCCACAAAGCTCCACTTGCTGATATATCCCTCGTTACTTGCTATTCAGTATCAAAATACCTGCTATTTGTCGAAAACTTTCTGAAAGCCATCTTAGATCAGGGGACAAGAAGCACAGTTTGCCTACTTCTTAGACGGGCTATGTTCAACTTCTTGCAGGCTGGTAGAGGAGCATCTATCGGAAAAATTCAATACACTTCTCACAAGAATCAGATTTTATAAATCAGTATTTTTGGAGCAACATACAGCAGTAAAATCTATGCAGAAGAAAAGGGGAAAAAAACGAGGAAGAGGAATCAAAAGAGAAGATAGAATAGACTATAGAGAGCTTGCCTGGATATCCTAAACTAGAGTTTTCGCATCATGGTGGTTATGTTACTGTTGATAAATCTGCTGCTACACGAGCAACCTATTATTACTTAAATTTATAAAAAAAAAATATTGGACTAGGATTGGAGGGGGGCGCCAGGCCAGTGCAGTAGTGCAACGCAAAGGCGACGCGTGAAAAGCCCAGCAGCAAGCTGCTGTGATGGAATTTCCCCCGAGAAAAATAAATTTAATATCGTGTGGACCTATGGCCCACGTATCAGATATTAAACTGATAAGAACAGATACTACACTTGATCTTAGCCAAAAGGCCGAGAAAGGTATGAGTGTTCCAGCGTCGCGCTTCGCTTTTTATAACCTCTGTCCACACGCCTACATTCACTTCTTACGATGTGGGATATCAGAAGGACAGCAGCAGGCCAGCAGTCACCTGCCTGCCGCTCATCAAGATGCGAGAACGGTTTTCTCAGATCAAAAGCAAGAAGGTGTGTGCTTTGCCTTGGCTCAGTTTCTGTGGCTCACATCGATCTACTGTTATATCTGGAAGCTAGACAGTAACATCATTCTCAGGAATCGAAGGTTGAAACAGATTAGAGAAACTTGTGTTGGGGCATGCAGTGAATTGACTGGAGAGGTTTTCTCAAAATAAAGATAGAGAACTAAAGAAGAGAAAATGTAATTGAATTCTTTTCTATTTGTAAGCGTGGCAGTTACGGGTTGTTGTAACACATGCAATATATGTGTTCTGCCTCAAGAAGTATATAAGGAGCATATTATCAAACATTTGGTATGCAATAAGAAATACTTACCTTCTTCTGCAATTACTCTTTCTCTCTTTTTCAATCCTCTGGGAAATCTTCTCCTCTTCTCAAATCGATCAAACACACCTGCAAATCAAACAATTTAAACTCAACACATATCAGGTGAAAGCGATGCAGATCATTACGTGCATGTGACAAGAAGGCTAAGAAGACCATTATCAATCTCAAAGGAATTCTAGTGCGTACTTTTCTCTCTCAATTCGTTGATAGATATATTTTGAAAAATGTAAGCATGTGACTAATCAATATAAATATTGTAATCAATGTTCGCAAATTTAAATAGGTACGTACGGTAGGAAAATATTTGCCAGCTTGGAAACTGCTAGTATTTTTCTTTTAGTAATTACAATATGATTGGGACTTGTGACTATGGTAGCCTCATTGGATTTATGCAGAGCAGAACTAGGTAGATGTGGTGAGGCCGGGGTGTTCTTTGGTCCCAATGTGGAAAAGGATTGTTTGTGGAGGAATTAGATTATTGTTTGGCTAGAATCACTTGTCATGATGCTGTCAGAAACTGATAAAAAATTAATTCGGGAGTGTTCATTCGTAAAAATTGAAGCGCATACGATCGATTCTAGCTCATGCTCTATCATCATCCATGGCTACAAATATAAAGTCAAAGTCAATGCATGGTAATGGAACCACAATCTTGCCTCTAGCTGTACGGAAATCCGTTGTCTTATGATTCCCTATCGTCATAAGATTGTATAAATTCTTTATATAAACCCAAGAACCAAGCCGCCCTAGCTAGACCTTCTCCTTCTGTGTTTTTTGAAGGGAGGGGAGAAAGAAAACGCAATGGGAAATAGACGACCTTGTTTGTTTCCTTGTGTTTCCCTGTAACCCTTTCACGTTTTGTAGCTAAAAATCATGGCGTCGTCGTCAAGAACCAAGGTGAAGCACTTGGTAATCTCTATAAAACCAAGTTTAGTAGAGATTATAGTATTGATACGCGTCCTGATTAAAACTGTTGTGTGCACTTTGTTGTGTGCACTTTATTTTGTGGAGCAATGAGGTTCCTTCTAATCAAAAAACGTACGATATCAGAAGATTATCAATCTTATACTGATAGTCATTTTATTCCGAAGATTTCATACTATTTTCTTCTTACAACTCTTCTCAGAATGTTTATTTCACTCTGTTTTCTTGTGCTTCATTTGTTTTGTAGAGGGACAAAATTTATGTCCCTCGAACTCTTTGAATTGTTTATCTGTTGGCTTTTATCTTCAAGCATATTCAGCCAGTAAAATTACAGTTAGATTGCTATGATCAGCTATATATTTCTTCTTCAGAAACAACAATTCGAAAGAGGAGGATATTCTAAAACACGAAATTGCGAGGCTACAAGTGAAACAATTGTATGCCTGCACTAAATTATTTTACTGTGTCAAATATAACTTTTGGAATTGTGCACGATCTTATTTGTCGGTCTGTGATTCTGAATTTAAAGGCGACTTTTGGGGACGGAGTTGACTCGATTGAGCTTTAAAGAATCGTCGCAACATCTAGAAAAGCAATTAAAAGAAGGTTTGTTATGCGTGAAAGAGAAAAAGGTTCTGCATAATTTTTCTTCCTTTTCTTATCCAAGGTTCATTATGAAGTGGTAGATTATCTGGTTGCAACACTTGTTTTACCTTTGCAGGAGCGCTTACTGATTGAACAATTGGAGCAATCAAGAGTAACCTCTCAATGAAGCATGTTTTTCCTTGACCTAAATTCTTTGTTTCTTAGACATGTTAGAGAATAATATAAATCATATTTTGGAGACTCACCTAACAGCTTGAGCTTTTAGATGAGATGATTTCTTAACATGATATCAAAACATTGTTGACCCAGCAGTAACAAGTTCAAATCTCACTACTCTCATTCTATTTTGATAAAAATCAAGCACAAGTATTGAAAGAAAATTGC
>CM055441.1:14683794-14744320 GCA_029228465.1 Salix viminalis
TTACTTACTGCGTGAAAGTTGCAAACAATGCATGCTGTGAAGATTACTTCTGTATCATTAAAGGATTATTGTCTGCCTCTTGCCATGTATCTTGTCGAGTCTGCTTAGGATTAGGATTAATTATTATCTTGGTCTAAGACTTCTATTTGGCATTGTATTATTGTCTCTATTCAACTTCCTACTGTGTATATAAATATTGTTGCATTACATATTAAAATCATACTGGATGTTGAAGTGCAGAAACAATTTTTAACTTGTTGTTCCTTGTTCTGTTTTCTTCATGGTATCAAAGCAGGTTTCAATTAACCTGTTTCTTGTTATAATTTAGCAAACCTGTTTTTCAATGGAAGACTCTTCTAAACATATTGGTGTTGATGACATCAATAAATCATCTAACACTTTAGAAGGAGAACAAAATAATCCAAACCAACATCTAGGCTCAGTATTGTTGAATGAGCTAAATTATCTTCCTTGGTCAAGAGCTGTAACGATTGCTCTTGGTGGAAGATCCAAACTTGGCTATGTTAATGGCCATATCAAAGCCCCAGACACGTCTTCACAAAACTACGAAGCATGGCAGTGCAAAGATCAGCTTCTTATGTTGTGATTACCCAACTCTATGGAGAACAATAATGCTGAAATATTCAGCTATTCAGAATCGTCAATGGAACTTTGGGAGTCTGTAAAAGAGATGTATGGAAATCAAAATAATGCAGCCCATGTTTTTCAAATCAAAAGGGATCTTGCCAACCTACAACACGATGGCAAGACGTATGTCCAGTTGCTTGGCACCTTAAAAGGTATGTGGACTGAACTTGTATTATATTGCCCTCACACCATTGATGCTACATTATTAAAAAACGTGATGAGGAAGACAAGATATTCCAGCTGCTATCCAGCCTTGGTCCAGAGTAAGAAGACCTTCGAAGCAGAATTCTTATCAACTTTGATCTTCCATACCTTGTGAATGTATGTGCTACAATACAATGCGAAGAGCCTCGCAGGAAGATCATGAATTCAGAGCCAAAGATCACCTTGCCATAAACTCATGCTTATGTTGTTGCCAGATAGATGAAGAGTAACAAACCTTACAAAGGAAAATGACCAAATTTAAAATGCACTTAAATTCAAAAGGGAGAAAGCTAAAATTCAAAATCGACACGCAATTTGCTTGTTCAAAAATATTATGAAGAAAACGATTTTCTGATTTTATACTAGATATTCTAACAAGAATATTTTAAGATTCTGATATCCAAATCAGGTAATTCAAAACCAAAATTCATTTAAACGTGCAGGATTATAACTTTCATGAAGGACCCAAGGTGAGAAAAAATCATTTTAATGGACAAAATTTACCCGCAATCTGCTTGGTCAAAATTGTTTTGAAGAAAATGATTTTTGTGGCAGTGGCAAAATCATTTTTTTAAGTGCAAATTCTGAGTGATTTATCCAACCTTAAACCCAAGAGAGAAAAAAGTAATAGTAATAAAAAAAATACTGGTACTGCAAAAAAGAAACTAAATATAACTCTACGCAACAATCAAGCAACAAAAAATATTGCGATGTTTCCTAAACCAGCCCCTGTTATTTCAACGAGACTAATTTACTTTTTCCAAATTTGAAATTGGTCTCTAGTTATCCCGATAAATCCTTGAAATATTAAAATGGGTTTCTCGAATAAAACCTACAATTCCCAGGTCAGAATCATTCTCGCTGTAGGATTTTCTTTTCAAAGTTACGATGAACAGTAACTATTACGACAGGATTTCCTGCTTCTACATTGGACATTAAAATGGAGATATCTTACAATTTTGATATCCAAATATGGAGTTCAAAACCCAACATTCATGTACTTGTGCAGGACTACAACTTTTATGAAGTACACGAAGTGAGATAAAATCATTTTGATGGACAAAATCCACTCGCAATCAGCTTGGTCAAAATTGTTCTGAAGAAAAGGATTTTCTACTTTATACAAGACATTCTATAGGGAATATCTATAGATTCAAAAATCCAAATTAAGCAATTCAAAACCCCAAATTCATCTACACGTGCAGGATTACAACTTTAATGTAGGACCCGAAGTGAGAAAAAATCCTTTTGGTGGACAAAATTTACCTGCAATTTGTTTGGTCAAAATGTTTTGAGGAAAAGAATTTTCGCAACAGTGGCAAAAATCAATTTTTTAGTGCAAATTCTGAAGGATTTATCCAACCTTAAAGACTAGATAAAAAAAGAATGACTTTATCTTTATTAAAATTCCTAATTGGTCTAAGAATCCTAACGATTTCGACAGCAAAAGAGAAGGATAACAAAAACAGGGTTCGTAAAAAAACATTTGTATTCTTTACTTTTGTCCATCATACAATAATCATGTGCTAAACCCTTGTATTTGGTTCCAAAGGGGTGTACACCATTTTCAACACGTGGGGTCTAAAAGGAGTAGCGGCAACGTCTTCGACCACCTTGGAACACCACGCACCACACCATTAAGAAATGCACATGGTGGCGCATTCGGAAAGACGTCGAATGGACATTTTTAACCACCACATGACGCTACAAGTGTTGACAGAAGTGTGCCTGAACTCGAAAACCGACGGTCCGTCATGCAACGCGCCCATAGTACCCCGACAACAAAGAATAATTAAAAACATAGTAAATTATTGAAACAACCCTACATTCAAATCTTGTATTTTATCTTATATAAAGCCATACTTGTATTTATACATTTTCAAAAAAAAATATGAAATTCCAGAAACACCATCGCCTGCAACTCTTGGTTTTTGTGTTATTGGAGAGTAAAAAGGTTATTTTTTGTGGACTGAAAATGAGAAATTTTGGTTACCTCTGACGAAAAATAAAAGAAGAATTAAAAGAGAGATAGAATAGAGAGCTTGCCTGGACAACCAAGACTTATTGTGAGTGTTACTGTTGATAAAGCGTCTGCTGCTAGACGAGCAACCTATTATTACTTAAATTTATAAAACATATGAACTAGGATTGGAGGGGTGCGCCAAGCCAGTGCAGTAGTGCAACGCAAAGGCGACGCGTGAAAAGCCCAGCAGCAAGCTGCTGTGATGGATTTTCCCCCGAGAAAAATAAATTTAATATCGTGTGGACCTATGGCCCACGTATCAGATATTAAACTGATAAGAACAGATACTACACTTGATCTTAGCCAAAAGGCCGAGAAAGGTATGAGTGTTCCAGCGTCGCGCGTTGCTTTTTATAACCTCTGTCCTCTCGCCTACATTCACTTCTTACGATGTGGGATAACAAAAGGACAGCAGCAGTCACCTGCCTGCCGCTCATCAAGATGCGAGAACGGTTTTCTCAGATCAAAAGCAAGAAGGTGTGTGCTTTGCCTTCGCTCAGCTTCTGTGGCTCACATCTACTGTTATATCTGGATGCTAGACAGTATCATCATTCTCTGGAATCAAAGGTTGAAACAGATTAGAGAAACTTGTGTTGGGGCATGCAGTGGATTGGCTGGAGAGGTTTTCTGAATGTAAAGATAGAGAATTCTACATATCAGGTAAATTAATGAATTAAACTTTAATTCTTAGACTGTCATAATTCAAAACCAGTCGTTTTCAAAGGAGCTGATATTACTGCATGTTATTCTGTGGAAGCTGATAAGCAACATTCAAAGGAGCACTTGCCTCTTCTTCTATAAGACGTTAGCGAAGGCTATTCGTATATGCAACACAGGCCCTGCAGGTTGTTCATCATTGGCTTATGGGGCAATGCAAGAGCTTGGACCATTTCGTGTGCACAGAAATGGGAAAACTCTTTGCAGAAACAGAACTCATGGAATAATGGGATGCTTTATCTTTAATGTTTATTCTTGTCTTTCAAGAGAATAATTTTGAAAATGAGGCTAATTTTCTGTGGATTTTTTTGATAAATTAGTTCGAGATGCTTCTTCTTCTCTTTTTCAGTTGCAAATGAAGACTTCAGTAAGTAAAAACAAGTTCTTTTCAACCAAAAAGAGAGAAAATGCATGAATAATAATAATACTTTGTTCGAGTTTTCACTTATTTTCTGGGTAAATTATTTCTATTTTTTAGAAATTAGAAGTTAAGATCCTGAGCAACGGAAAACAATTCGTCAACTCTAATTTCCCGTTGAAAATACCTAAAGAATTCAAAACAGGACGTAAATGTTTTATCGCATCATAATAATTCAGTCGAGTATGGAATTGAAACTCGGAGACTAAAATGTAACTGCACATATATTACAGGGACTGAAACAAATTGACTGTTAAATGAATACTTAGGAGATTCTCTTGATAATTAATTATTTTTTAAATCTAATTAATAAGTAAGTGTATATGTGACTTGGCTTGAGTTATTTTGTGCCGCAGTTGATTAACTTCGATTCCTGCAGTGATTATTACGTCCTAGATATCCATAGAAGGAATTGTGGAGAAGGATATCAAAAACCTTTGAGGCTTTAGCTTCACAACCTGTCCTAAGACAGCGTATTGGTTAGAAACAAAAGAGATATCTGACGAAGGGAAAGAAAAACATCAAACAACAAGATAATCCCTACTCTTGCTCACATACCAATTCTTCATCACCCTGAAACAACCGCCCCCGCCTAAGGAGTTCCCTAGCAACACTGTAGATGGTAAATCATTTCACTTGAAAGCTTGAAATTGATTTGCACTAAAGTTGTCAATACCGTTGGTATTTTATTTTTTCAATTGGGTCGGAATATTTCGATTTCAGACTATTTCGGCGTGCAGTTTCGGGGTTGTACTATTAATGTGTGTGTGTATTGAAAAAAAATAGTTCAGATCCAAAAATAAAATTATTTAAAATTGTGCAATTTAATCTTAAAAAAGACACAATAAATGATTTTTCCGAACAAAATTATGAATATATTTAATATTACGAGAATGTCATCATAAATCTCGCAAGGTCATTACATTCTTTGGTTGCTCTGAAATTTTAACATAATATATATAAATATGTCAAGATATTTCTCATAAAATGTAATCTCAATCTAACGGTCAAATTAAGAATATGATTGATATTGTAAAATTATTTATTATTTATTATTTAAAAAAAATACTATTCAGCCGAAATGGAATGGGGGGAACGAAACCGGAATGTTTTAGCCGGTATTTGACCGAAAAATTCTAAATGGACCGGAATTTAAACCGTGATAAAAACGACGTTGTTTTATCTTGTTTTTTTAACTAGTACAAAATGTTTCGGCCAAAACTGAACAAAACATACAACACTGATTCGTACTATATCCAGAGCAACAAGGATCCCAACGATCACACCAATTCTTTTGAAAAAAATTCTAGACATTATGAATTGATTTTTAATGAATGTTTAACAAAAGAACACATTCAAATTTCAAAGAGATGAACGGCCTGAATTCTGCGGGTAGGAAGCAACAACTTCTGCTGTTATAATTAATATCCAAACCACCTGACATAATACCATGAAAAATCATTTTCCCTCAAAATTAGAGCTTAACACAGCTTGCAACATCAAGTCAGAAACAGGACACCTTTGTCTCAAAATTTCAAAATATTATTCATCACAGAAAGGATACATTTTATATATATACACTAGCCAAGTGCCCCCGCGCGTTGCCGCGAGCATTCTTGTGTATATAATTTAATATAATTAAATTCACAACGATAAATTTATATGATATAACTAAATAAAAGTTATAGATTAGGAGATAAAATGTATGAAATTTTAAGTAGAGTTTGTTACGCAAACATAGATTACATCTTTTAGAATGTAGGTATTGCGTCATAAAAGATCATAAAAGAGCGTAAACTAACATTTAAAAAAAGAGCAAAATATTCTTATAAGAAAAAAAAATTAATCACTAAAATCATTATTGTGTAGATAGTGAAATTATAAAAATCATTTAATACAAATAGCAAATAAAAATAATAATAAAAAAATAAAGGGGAAAAGAAAGCAATATTAATTTAAAATATTATAACAATAGCAGCATCGGAGTCTTAACATCTAAAATTATTATTGTTGTTACTATCAAAACAATAAAAAAAAATTATCAAATTATACCGAGGAAAAAAAATAAAAAGTATGAACAAAATAGCAAGCAAGAAAAACAATTAAAAAGATAAATTTAGACATACACTGATAAATTTAAACAGAATATAAATCACAAAAAGTAAACCAGTGTTATACATACAGTGAACCTAGAAGAAATCCTATATTGCTTCTCTTAGAAATGTAGCCACAAATTTAGACACTTTTGGGGATGGGGAACTTAAAAAGATAAAAGAAATGAAGCGAGAACTTGCAGTGCCTTTAAACCTCCTTTCTTTTGGGGATGTCTTTTTATCATCTTTGAGCCCATTGGAATAAAAAAAAGAATCAAATTTCTTAAAGCTAATCTGTGACTGCACATACACAACAGTCCCACCAGCAGCTAAGATACCAGTCGCAAATAGTAGAGATTTCCTGCATGGGGAAAAAAAGTTACACGAATGTAGCTTCATTGCTCCAAAAGCTCTTCATTAAACTGCATCAAAAGTAGCAGCAACTATAAACAGTTCTAGGATAGATTTGGGCAAAAAAAGTTACATGAATGTAGCTTCAATGCTCCAAAAGCTCTTCTTTAAACTGTATCAAAAGCAACAGCAAGTATAAACAGTTATAGGATAGATTTACGATCCAAATTATTTACTCTTTTGAGCAACCAACCTCTCACACCAGCATTTTTTCTTCCCATTCAATGTTTAAAAGAATAAACTATAAGCACGGTAAAGAAAAACTACCACCTGTTTAGAAACCCAACAGATAAAAAGAAATCCTAAATACCAAAAAACATATATCTTTAACAGAAAATAATGCTAAGGTGGCTGACCCAAGATTTCACACACTCGGACTACTGACTCCAAAAGGTTTCTACTGTAGTGGATCTAATGACAAACAAAGGCACCAATAAAGCAAATCCTTCCTTATACCTTCGATTTCAAAATTATAAATCACTCCCTTCCCTCTCTGTAACACCTTCAAATTTAACAACATGGCTTAAAAAAAATTATTGTTTAATTAAATGATAACTAAGAATCAGAAATGAACATCATCCTCAATTAAAAAATAAACAACAAAATGATTTTTCAATCGTTGTATATCGATAGAGAAGCTGAATCAATAATCAATAACAGTTAAGCCTCTGTGATGACGGAAGAAAGCATGGCTTTATTAGGTGCCCGTTTGGTTGTGTGGCTGCGGCCACGTTTTCAAAAAAGCCGGAGTGTCAATGTTTGGCAATGAAAAATTGAGAATTTAAACCGCATGAACAGTGACTAGGCCCCACCACTTTTGCGTTTCTACCCGTGGTTTTTGAAAATCAGGTTTTTTCAACTTTTTTCAATCCAGCGTTTCATTCCACTGATAGCCAACCACGAATTCTCAATATTTCATTCATGTAACTTCTCAAACCCATCTGCTCCCTTGCAAACCCATCTTGCAAACCCAAATCCTTCAGAGTCTCGGCTCCCCTCTTCTCCCCTCTGCTCCCTCACTTCTCCTCACTGTCGTTTGGCCAAGACCCATCTGCTCCCAAAATTGCAAAGCCAAAAGACCCGATCTAGCTGCTCCCCTCTTCTCCTTCACAGTTGCTCCCTCACTTCTCAGCCTCACCCTCTGCTCCTCTTTCTCCCTCACCGCTTCGCCGGCCTTCCCTCACCGTCGTCCTCATCGACTCTGCAACAGATCCTGACTGCTCCGGTAACTCTTTCAAGGCAAGAGGATCGGTGCACCACCCAACCAAAGTAAACTCTTCTGTTTGTCAATCGCTTGTTTTTTCTCTCATTTTATGCGTTTGTCATGTTAGGATCTTGGATGTGTGTTCTTACCTCTTTGTGAACACTGTGATGTTATGGGTTTATGATGAATTAGAGTAATTAATCAGCAATTTTGAACATGATCTCGTCCTGTATGGGGTTGTTCGTACCTCTTTATGAAAATCATGCTTAATGAATTGTCTCAATCTCTTGTATATCTCCATTTATACCAGAATGGTGAATTGTGTTGTTTAAAATCTCGGTTTGGAGTTGTCTAGTGCTTGATATTTTTTATCCTGGCTTTTTAGGTATGTATTATACACTGATACTTTTTAGCAATTACCAATTTACGAAATGCAGAGATAGCTGATGGAAAATCAGAATGGACAGGATATTGGAGGCTCTGTTTTCACATTTATTACCTCTCTTCTTAGGAAATCCTGAACCTCTGAAGGATAGTTCTTAAATTGATGACTCATGTTTTTCGGTTGTGCTCTTATGTAATGGATTGCTCGAAAGTTTGTGTATCTGAATTTTAATAAAAAATTTGTTGGGCTGAATTTTCAGCTTTTGTTCTTATGTAATGGATTGCCAATTTGTTGACTAAATTTTCAGTTCGTTCTTATGTAATGGATTGCCGAGCGTGACTACAGAGCAATTTAATTGTATTTTACAAAATAAATATTATGTTCACCTAATTAATTATTTTATCCGTTGTCGGTCTTATATTATAAGCACCAAGTTTTTTTTAAAATAGAAGAAAATGTGTTTTTAATGAAATAATAAAAACTTAAAAGCATCTAGTAAATTGACTAACATTATTTAAAAAAATAATAACAACAAATAAAGTGAATAGTTTTTTTAATAAATATAATTAAAATGACAATCTCATACTGACATTGAATAATTAATTTAATTGAACTGGGAATTTTTTTTAAAGAATGCCACCTTATCAATACAAAACACAAGTTCAAATTGTTGTTGCGTTGATGGCACTACATAATTTTATTAGGAGATCGCAACATGACATTGATTTTTTTCAATATGATTATAATCTCAATTATATATCAGATGATTTTTTATCAGATATTGTAGCGCGAGAAAATAGTCAGGGATTGCAAAGGCCCTCACGTATGGATATTGTTCGTGATAACATTGCAAATAGTTTGATGAATAAATAAAAAGAAGTGTCAATTTTACTTGACTTATTCCTTACATTATGAAAATATGATTATATATATATGTGTGTGTGTGTGTGTGTGTGTGTGTGTGTGTGTGTCATTCACAGTAATTTCACAAGTAAAAAGTTACTTGCAAAGGTTGGTAACCAAACACATAAAACTGCTTTTTTTCAACTGCAGACTCAACCACTGTTTTTAACCAAACACTCACTGCTTATTTTGAACCGCAGAAAAAGCGCTTTTTTTTAAATTGCTTTTTTTCAACCTCAACCACAACAGCAACCGCAATACCAAATAGGCCCTAGGTCCACTTGGAGGCTTATAACACAAATGGATGAAATGAGGAGGATTCTCAGAAGCTGCAGCAACGCCTAGATAGGATCCCATTTTCAACTCTTTGCACTGCTTTGCATTCAAGATGGTAGATGAAAAAACATCGTTGTATGTGGAAGCAATCTTTGTAGCTTCTTCGCCCGATGCAAATTTGAAACATAAATCATTGCAGACAATTAAAGCTGTGATCAGACACATAAATGGATGCATATCTATGTATTGGGATGGGAAATGAAATTTGGCCTGTTAAAACAGTAGTTCAAACACAGGAAGCTAATGTATTTGGTGCATTGTGTCCGTGAGCCTTAAGGGAATGAAGCTATTACGAACCAGGGTTGAGTACATTGGCTGGTGAATTGAGAAGTTCTTTTTCCAAAAATTACGATGAAGAAACATCTTCAAACGATATTTGAGCTTCTTGTCTAGTCGAGGACCAGTTCCCAAAGCCAAGAATATCAATGGATTTAAGCACTCGGTTTGTTTGAATCTGACTTAAACTTGTTATCTTCATATGTCCCCAGACGATCCCCTCGTCACATTTTTAAACCATTCAACATTAATTATTTCCAGCTGTTCATGCAAACAATTGTCACAGTGCAATTAGTTCCCAATATTAGTACCAGAAGCAATCGTTGAAGCAATATTAAGTTTTGATTCATTTCAGGTGCTTCCAGTTGAGGCAAGCACAATGCCAACATTACTGGCTTGCGCATTCTTGCAGCAGCTGCAATTGCATCGCCAAAATTGCGAAAAGCGTATGCGTTTGCAGCAGACTTCCCAAGGCCAA
Organism: Salix viminalis; assembly: GCA_029228465.1. Taxonomy (NCBI): domain Eukaryota; kingdom Viridiplantae; phylum Streptophyta; class Magnoliopsida; order Malpighiales; family Salicaceae; genus Salix; species Salix viminalis. The sequence goes on from CM055441.1 coordinate 14,693,891, forward strand.
TGAAGCCGATTCTTTTGGCACCATGACCTGGAACTCTAAGAACCATTGATTGGCCAGGTTTTCCAGTGAAATCCTCCTCGGAAGAGGTTTCACTTAGGTGACCACCCAAATTAGTATCTAGGTTCTTCAAAAGAGAGTTCTCAAACCTTTTGCTGTCATCCTTGGTCATATCTTTCTTTGTAACACCAACAGCAAGGATATCTCCTTTCCATTTTGCCACATCACTCTTTTGCAGATAAAGCAATCTGTCAAGGATTACAGAAATACATCACCCACCTCTTCGGTGCCCAATAGATAACTATCAGAATGCAAATAGTCACAACACTTCACCTATTAGTACTTTATCAACACACATTTCAAAAGGTAAACATAACAAAAAGACATCCCAGTACACTGCCGATCCAAATAAAACTAAATCAATTAGGTCACATACATTTACCACAACTTTATGTATTACCTCTCCTTCAAGCATCTTATTTTGAGACTCTCCTTCCTTTGAGCAAGAAGTTTCAGCTCCCTTGAGGACATCAACATCCCTTTCTCCATCAGCCAACAGAGACGCAAGATACTCATCATTCTGCCAGTAAGATTTGACCTATTGTCTTAGAGATGATGCTATAATGAAAACACAACTATTAGCAGAAAGACAACCTGTTGTTTTAGAAACTGCTGAGCCACATGCGAGGGTGATGGCAAAGGGAGCTGTTGATTGAGACCTTTACTTTTGTCTGGAACACCTTGTTGGCGAAGTGGACGTCGTTGTAAAGTTTCTTCAGGGATTTCACCAAACAGCGCCTCCTCAAGCCGCATCGCTTCATCAAACTCCTTGGAAGAAATGCAACCCCACTTTTTTGCAGAGTATGGTGCAAACCAAATACTTAGTGTAGCAGTGACAGATTTAAGTTACTTTCTTTAACATGAGCCACCTAAAAATTCCTCTCCAGGCTTTTCACTCACCAATTGCTGCTCTTGCCCATGTTTAGCTCCCTCTTTCAATTTTGATGAGCTCCCAGACTTTTGACTTGTACGGAAAAGAAGAGAGGAAATAAATGAACAAAGGGTCTTTTAAAACAAAGCAACATCTTAGCAGATAACTACTTTCAAAGAGCTTTCCAAATGAGGAATTTTACACACGACCAAGAAAAAGGACCTGAATTGCTGATAGATCTTCTTCAACACTTGAAGAAAACAAATTGATTGTACGACTCCATGGCATGACCTCATGAATTCAGCGATAAGGCCGGGTGATCTCTCTTGTGTATCAGGAGAAACCCGTCAAAATCCATGCAAAACTGTAACCAGAGCATCACCCTGCAACAAAATTTCTCAAAGTTAGTGGTTTAACAGCTAAAAAGTAAAAAAGAAAGTGAATACCTTATCATAACATTGGAAGGCCTCGATTCCAGGAAATTTCCAAGTTCCATTCTGCTCCGGGTATGAAGGAAAGCTGAGCTCACTTCACGGACCCATTCCCACTGGATTTCTTGAAAAGAACAAATTCTAAATAGTTTAGTCAACAAACCTCTTTCGATACGTATAACAGCATGCTCTAATTGTTAAAAAAATGTACCAATTCATCACAAACGATGACAAATTATTCAAGCAAAGACATCAAACCCCTAGAACCATTTATTTAAGTACAAAAAGGTCTATTATACAGGGTAATGACAATACAAATTGCATCCATAATAATGCAAAGATGCAGCCCAATTACAAAGTATCTAGACAGAATCATCTAAACATATCCTACCAAATTTTTTTCCACATATATGAAAATTCTAATCATCTAAACATATTCAACCAAATTCTTTTTTAACACATACATGAATTCTATCTACTTAAAAAAAATAGTAATGGAGAAGCAAGTAATTACCACAATGGTGTCACTAAGAAGGTGTTTGAAGTTGTCCCTAAAGGCCCGCATAAAATCAGAGTAACATTGCACGGGTGTCCTCCCCTTGAGAACTAGAATGCTATCGCACCCAAGTGATACATACTCATAATTCCTCCTCCCCCACTGATCTGCGTATGCAAGGTCTTGATCTTTACCAACCTCCTCCACAACCCACTTTGGCAATGGAACCCTGCATCCAATATTTTAAAACAATTCACATTTCCATGAGTAAAAAAAAAATTGCTTTAAACTTCAACAATTGCATCTAACCCCATACCAGGTAACTTTTGTTCACCCCGAAAAAAGAAAAAAGACAATTAACTTTTCAAGTTCTAGGAATTAAAGTTAACTGACAGATCCCAAGCCCACCGCTCACGTGTATTTCACGATCATAAATATAAGGTCAACGATTAGAGTAAGCTGAGAAATGCTTGTGTGTTCAATTTTGCATCGCAAATAATAACAATAAGGGCAGACATTGTGGATTTTTTCACCACCACAGTAAGAGACTGTTCTTTGGAGATAGAAGCTGGCAAGAAGAACCCTCGTGGATTCTCCACCACAGTGCCTAAGATCAATAAGGTTTGAAAGAAAAAACTAAAACCCCATCAACAAAGAAATGTTCAATTAGAATTTTACTCATTGATAACCAATCAAAACCACAACTTCATGCAAAAAAAGAAGCAAATCCACACACCAGCTTCAATTATTATTACTCGTAAAACCCATTCAAATCTATCACTGGCTTTAAAATGAAAACTCATGAATAAAAAATAAAAAAGAATCTACAAAACCCAACCCCAAAAGCACACGCAAATCTGTGATTAACTTTAAGAATATAAAACCATCATAAGAAATCAACAATCATCATGATCTAGCCACAAAAAAACAAAGAGACAAAACGTTGGGGTGTACTCTTTTAGAGTAAAAATGAGAGTGAGGGGGCAGGAGAGTAAAAAATACCTTAGGGACATCGATGTTAGCAGGTAGAAACTGACAACACTCAGTCTCTCCAGGGTTTGGATCGGGTCTGCTGAGTTGTCGATGTGAGTTTGGGTCTTCGGAATCTCCTTTTTAGACGGTGTTGTTGTTATGGCCGTCTGCCTTGACCGCGTCTTCGTCGTCTTCGGGCTCTTCAAGTTCTTCTTGTTGGTGGCGCTTTGGTGGTCTTCGTCGTCTTTGGCTCTTCAAGTTCTTCAAGTTCTCCTTCTTGTTGGTTCTCTTCTTCGATTCTCTCTCCCTCTCTATGCCCTTGCTCTCAGCGCAGCGAGACCTGTCCCCGATCAACACCTGAGGTCTTCTCCTTCGATTCTCTACCCCCTCTCTCCTGGCTGTCACCGCGGCGAGGAGCCTGTCGCAACTCAACACCTCACGCCTTCTCTTTTGATTTTCTCTCTCCCTCTCTCTCTCTCCTGTAACTGTCCCGTAAACCAGACCAAAGAGGAACAAAACATAAATGAAAAAACGAAAAAGCCCCCATGCCATTCCCACGAAGAGCCGACAATACAAAGGGCAGAACCGGGCTCACACTGCCACAATCCACAGGACATTTACTCATAATCCATAGTGTTTCAAACAGTAAAAACCCTACGCGTTTTATTTGTTAGGTAATGGAAGAGACATAAACAAGCAACCCCGTAATTATTTACATGTCATTGCCATCATTTATCTCCACACAAGGGATGTGGGATATCAATGGCCAGTACACTCCTTTCTCCTTGGAACAGCGCTTTGTCATTAACTGACAGTTCCTGATGCTGAATTTTCCAAGTGCAGGAGGTAGGCATTCCCTAGGCAAGGACTTTAATTTAGGACAATCAACAATTTCTAGCTCTTCTAGATACACAAGACTTCGGAGCTGCATGGATAGAGATTCCAGTTTTGGAAGCCTTCCAATCCAAATAGAAGTTAGAGTTGTAGGAAGCACACACTTCTCATCCGGAAAGGAAACGGTGTCCACAAAACATTGACCAGCGATACTAAAATCTCTAAGGAAGACTAGACTTTGCAAGTTCCAATTTGACAGGCATCCATCGATCCCATCACAATCCCAGATCTCAAGCGATGTCAAGTTTGGAGGCATATCACCATTTGGAAAGGATTCCAGAGCTGGGCAGCTACAAATTGTTAGTTCTTTCAGAGATGTGAGTTTTTGCATCTCATTAGGTAGAGACTTGAGATTTTTGCAATTATATATAGTCAACGTTCTGAGGTTAGTGAGGGATAAGCCAACTCCTGGAAAGATCATCTTGAGAGCAGAACAATTACTTAAATTTATTTCAGTAAGATGCATGAAGCTGCTAAGGCACTCAGGAAAGCTTGACAGAGCTTCGCAGTCTGAAATGGCTAGGTATTGAAGGGACATATCATCATGCAACATCTCTTCTGAAAGCGGCTTCAGTTTGGAACAATCCCAGATTTTTAGTGTCTTGAGTCGAGTTGGTAATTTCCCATCAGGAAAGGATTTGAGAGATGGACAGCCAATGATCTCCAGGTGCTCAAAATGACACAGGGTGTCAGGGCCCTTTTCCTTGTGCATCAAACCCTCAGGCAAAGACTTTAATTCTGTACAGTATCTAATCTTCAAACTTTTTAACATCGCAGGTAACATCCCTCTTGGAAAGCATATGAGCAAGGGACACTCTTCTATCTCCAAGTCTTCAAGAGGACAATCGCTCATGTCATCAGGGAGGGATCTAAGAGCTTTGCAATCCCGAAGTACTAGATGTCTCAGTGACGATAAAAGTCCAGCTTCAGGAATGGACACAAGTTTTGGACATGATTCAATGCGTAAATCATCAAGAGACAGAAGCATGTGCACCTTATGGATTGGCAGATGCTCACAGCCTGACAATTTTGAACTTTTATGAGTGCTGGGCATACCAATAATCTCTGTCAATGACACCAATTGAGGATGTTCGAAATTTTCTAATCCAGTTCCTTTTTGCCACAAAGAGGTTAGATTAGGAAAATCAGAAAGCATCAGAACTTTAAGTGCTCCCATTGACTGCAGAAAGTCGCCCGTCAAACAAGTAAGCTTTGACATGCTACCAATTTTCAATGTGGTTGGGGAGGCATTATGAAACATGTATATAAGTGTCACCTCATCACATTCTTCTAATTCCAGTTCACTAAGCACTGGAAGCTTTTCATCAGAATCTACCAACATTGGGCATTTTGCAATCGTAATCTTTACACAGGAAGGAAGACAGCTAGGTAACTTGCCCCGCAACATGGGACAATTCCACAAAGTAAGCTCGGAAAGACTAGGAAATTCTTCTTCATCAACTCCAGCTGAAGACCACCAAGATTTCCATTCCCGCATATCCTCAAATTTCAAAGTCTTCAGAGATTGAAAAGGCTTGACTGAAGAACCAACTCCGTAAAACCCAGGACCAACAGCCTCTACAGAATCCAGGCCCTGTATGCACAGATCCCTGAGTGAAGGTAGCCTCCCGAGTGGTGGTAATTCAGTGCATTTCCTGCAACAAGACAGTTCTAAGTGCACTATTTCAGAAAATGATGGATGTCCTACCCATGAAGGAAATTCTGTCCCGCCATAGAATGAGATCTTTAGTTCTTTTAGGTTTGCATGAGGTTGTAGTGAGTTGAGAACAGGCATGTGATGTTTTATGACTTCACTTTTTAAGTCACTCTCCGACCATTTCAATTCTAACTCATCAAGGTTGTGCTTGCCCCTTAAATTAGCATGAACTGCACATCGAGCATCTATCACATTATGCAAATCCATTATGGAAAGTCGCCCTTGAAGATTCTTCAACCCTTTTAATTCTTCAATTCCACAGCCCTTTTTTTCTCCTACGATGAACTTGGACAATGTCTGAAGACCTGTCAAGTTACCCATCCACGAGGGCATCTCAATTAAATTATCAGTACCAGTAATATCCAGGTGACAAAGATTGATAAGAATACCAGTCCCTTGTGGCAGCTTCTTAAGCTTCCTGCATCCATATAATTTGAGAGTCTGCAAGTTTATGAGATTGCTCACAGATTCAGGCAACTGCTTGATCTTAGTTTGAGAGAAATTAAGGTAACGCAATTGCTTCAAATCACCAATTGAATTTGGTAGCTCTGTAATGCAGTAACCACTCAATGAAAGAACTCTTAGGTGTTTCAATTTCAACAGGGCCTCATGTAATACATTATTACTCAAGTAGCAATATGCGCCCCAAGGTGAAGAGTAAAGTCTCAATGCAATGAAAGTTCGCAGACGCTTCAGTTTACCCAGATCTTTGAACCTCTGCAGCACCTCATATGTAAGGCGAGTGAATGAAATATGGCGTGCCTTTTCAAAATCTGGAAAGCTCTTGTTATATTCCTGCTTATCATTTAAATTGACACAAGTTTCTCCAGCAACAGATTGAGCCAGATCACTGATGAGATGATGCATCAGGTAACGTTGTTCATTGCTGCTTGATCGCTGGAAAAACGATCTTGATAATAATTCATTAAAACAAGAGTATAATTCTTCCATATTCTTCTCTCCTCCTGCATCTGGCAGAAATCCCTCGGCCATCCATAACAACACTAATTCATCCTTATAGAATTCATAGTCTTTTGGAAGTATAGAACAGAAAACAAACAATTGTTTCAAATGTGAAGGAAGATGATAGTAGCTCAACCTCAATGCTGGAAGTATGCCACCCTTGTGTTCTGATATATCCCACATTTTGCTATTAAGTACACTTTCCCATTCATCAACAGAAGGTTTAGTGCGCAAGAGCCCCCCAAGGGTTTTAACAGCCATTGGCAGTCCTCGGCACCTTTGAACTATTTGCTGGCCGACCTCCAGTAGATCTGGGAGATCATTGAAATTGGGTCTTCCCAGCGCATGCTTTGCAAACAAAGACAGGCTATCATCAAATGACAGTACTTTCAAATGGTAACTTGGAAAAGCACTCATCATTAATGCAACACCTTGATTACGAGTTGTGACGATGATTCTACTCCCAGGGGATGTCACTTGGAAAGGACGGCGAAGGACAGTCCAGTCATCATAGTTCTCATTCCAAACATCATCTAGAACAATAAGAAACTTCTTCCCCGCCAATTTCTCTCTCAGCCTAAGTTGCAGCAGATTCAAGTCCTTCGCATCGTAACTCCCCGAAACTGCCTCAAGAATAGTTCTCGTAACCCTAACAACATCAAAATCCTCAGAAACACAACACCAAACTTTCAAATCGAAAAAGGTATCCACTTTCTCATCATTGTAGACAAGCTGAGCAAGCGTCGTCTTACCCACACCACCCATCCCCACAATAGGAATCACACCAATCCCGTACTCATCACACCCTTGATCACTAAAAAGAAACTTTAAGATTTCCTCTTTATCATTATCCCGACCACAAACATAAGAAAGATCCACTAAAGAAGTACTGGGTAATCTTTTCAACGACTTACTCTTCAATTCCCCTCCACTGACATTCTCTCTAAGATCAAGATAATTCTTCTTTTGAACAATTTCTTGCAATCTGGCAGTAATACTCTTAATCTGGGAGTCCATTTTGTTGGTCAACAAAAAAGTAGCAGGTTTTAAAGAAGAAAGGAACCTGGGTATTGCGCTCCTCGCCTTACTTGAGCTAGCTCCTCGTTCCTTTGTAAGCTCAATGAGAACCCCGTCGAGCAAATCTTCAATATCATAGGCCAAATCACGGATCTGTTCAAGCCAGAGTTTGACAGCATGGCTTTCCATCTGCTTCTCCTCTGCATCGTCAAGAACAGCACAGATCATATGCAAATTTGTCTCCAGTTTCTTGATATCAGAGTGGATTTTTTCTCTGCTAGGGAACTTTAGCTCCAGAGAGGTTAATTGGTCGATTATATGGCTGATTGTGGCTGAAAGGATAGCGTCTCCGATAACAAGAGCCATAATTAAATTGCTGTCTCTGGGTAGCTTGCAAATGGCTATCACTAGGAAATAAAAGCAAATCGAAGGAAAGAAACGAGAGAACTGGGTTAGCTGGAAAAGTAAGTGACTGTGGTTAGTGTAATGGTGGTGTTAAAGAATTTGTTTGCGATTGAGGTTATTTAAAGGTAATTTTTTTTCTGGATAAAATTAATATTTAAAAATTATTTTTGATATTAATTATTTAAAAATAATTTAAAAACACTAAATATTTTTAATATAAAAAAAAATTAAAATCAACATGTCCTTGGCTTCCGGCGAAAGAGTTTCTTCTATTTCTTTTCTATTTTATATTTATTTCAGGATAGATTGATTTAATGAGGGTGGCTTTTCCAATGTCCTTTTTACCGACACATGGTAAAAGAAATCATTTCAGAGATAAAAGAAAAGCAGAGAATAATTTTTCGATATCTTCTAGTGTCAGGCCGTTCAAGTTCGAACGATTCGCACCGTGATTAATAATAGTGTTAGGCGGTGGCCCTGTTTTGTTTTTTCTCGTCTAATACTGCCGTTCAATAGTTGTTTTTTAATTTAAAGTTAATTTTTTATATTTTTAAATTATTTTGATATGATAATATTAAAAATATTTTATAAAAAGAAATATATTAATTACTGATAAACTGTGTTGATTTGAACCATATAGAAAACAATTAAATTATAATTAACACAAAAAAAAATCGAATGTATTAAAATTAAAATAATAATAAAAACCAAATATATATATATATATATAAAGCTTATATAATATGATAAGATACAACTCGTCAAAAATATAATAAAGTGGTGTTCAAATTGATTTGTAATTTGACCAAAGGCAAGGTGACCATCCTAGTTGAAGGAATTTTCAACTTTTTTTTAATTATTTCATCCTATAGTAAGAGATGGAATCATTTCAAGCTGGACATCGGACGCAGAAAGAAAAAACGTATTAGAGAGAGAGAGAGAATGCGTGCAAAATAACGGCTAAATAAAGCACAAGATTTGTTTGCCAGCTCTTGTCGACGTGCCAAGATTTTGAAAAGCTAACGCCTTTACCGTAAAAAGGTATGAAACACGCTTTATTCCCGTCTCTTTCCTTGTGTTCTAAGTTTCGATAATCATAACAAAGACTTTATATATATATAAAGTATATATTATTGTTTGCGCCAATGCCACCGTGTCTCGTTGCGAGCAATATCATATTTTTTTCAACATAAAAATATTAAATAAATAACATTTTTTTATTATAATATAATTTTTGGTGAAATAATAAATCTATGTAGAATTCTTGTTAAGATAAAAAAAAACATTTTCACAAAAAAACAATAAAAAAATAATCACTAAAATTCTCATTATTATGGCGCAAACAATAAAATCATAAAATTATCTTATCCGAAGAATAGATAAAAATAACAGAAAACACATAAAAAAAAAAAGAACAAAGGGAAAAAGGAGCAATATTAATTTGAAAATGATCACAACCATAAATTAAAATTTCAAGACTGAACAAAATAAAAATAAATTCCTAATAAAAATAAAATGACAAAAAATAAACACAAAAAGTACAATCATAGATGTATAAATACAAATAAAAAATAAACATTTTCCAAGAGTGACAAAAAAAAAATAATAGCAAATAAAAAATTCAAATAATAAGGACCGAAATGAAAAATATAATATATAATTAATTCCAATCAAACAACAAAATTGAAACAAATAAAAACATTAGGATAGAAACAAATAGATATATTTAAAAAAAAATACAGTGTAATTTTGTTAAATAAATTAAAAGAATATGGATTAAAATGAAAAGTACCATATATGACTAATTTCAATTGGAGGATACAATCAAAACAACTTAAAACAAACCATATAATTAATTTTAATTAAATGACAGAATTGAAATAAATAAAACCTTGGGACCGAAATAAATAAAGATATTTTAAAAATATTATAATGTTTTTACAAAATTAAAAGAATAAGGACCAAAATGAAAGATAGAATATATGACAAATTTCAATTGGAGGACCCAATCAGAAGCAATTAAAACCTACATACTGAAATAATTAAAATAACTAAAAGTAAACCGAAATCAAAAGAATAAGGACTAAATTGAAATCCAACATATATAATTAGTTTCAATTGAAGTCCACAATTGCAACAAATCAAAAACTATATTAAAAAAACATTAATACACGCAAAATTAGAAGCTCATGGACCAAAATAAACATTTCAAAAACATCAAGGACCAACGTGTATTTCCGGCCAGTAAGAGAGAGAAATGTAAGGAAAAACTTAAATCCTTCCATTGTAGCTTCATCGAACACCATAAGACCACGCGCGCCTCACCAGCAGAAAGAGGACATTCAAGCGCGCATCATAGGAGACGGTGGAAGCAGATTTTTTACCACCGTAATGAGGTGCACGCGCAGCCTGAATGGTGCATGCGTCGGATTCACTGCAGACGCGTCCATACGCCGCGCCTGCAGTTTTTTCAAAAAAATTATTAAAATAATACACAATTACCCATATACCCCTGGACTCACCCTAAGAACACGAAAAAACCATCATGGAAAATATAGCAATGCCCTCGGGTCCGACATCATTTTATTGTCGTTTTTTAGGGCTAATTTTGTAGTTATATTGTGCAATAAATTCAGAAATACAATTCATGTCCCCTGGAAATTGCAAAACTACCCTTGGGACTAGTTGCCTTATTTTTTTGTTTAGGGGGGCTATTTTAGTCGTTTTACTATGCAACAAATCCAAAAATATCATACATGTCCCTTAGGAAATTTGAAAATACTTCCGGTCCCGGGGCTAAAAAATTTCAGTCCTAGGGTAAAATGGTAATTTTATTGTCGTAATGAATAGTAATATGTGTTTGTGTAAACAGTATAAATTTGCATTGTAAAACGCCAACACGTTTTATTTTTTACATAATATACACAAGCCATAAACTGCACTCCGCTGCGAGGATTAATTTTTTTTCTAGTTTTAACATATATAATTTATTGTTTTATATTTCAGTTTTTATTCTTTTATTTTTTGGTTTAGTTTTGATCTCTTGATTTTTTTGGTATGTCTGAGATAGTTTTTAATTTTTTGTTTTTATCTATACACCTCTGCTCTTAGTTTGGATTTTTAATTTTTATTGTTATTTTTATTTATATTAAATGCAGCTTGTGTTAAAAAAACATAGTAAGTTTAGCTTTAGTGCCTTGGTGGTGTAAAATGAGAGTGAAACTCTCTTTTATGCAATTATAGTTAAACGTGAAATGTTTGAAACACCATCGAAGGTAACTCTTCCATTTTGTCTTATTTAAGGCTACAAAAGTTATTTTACTGTGCACTAAAAATGTGAAATCATCGAGACACCTTCACTAACAATTCTTGGTTTTTGTCTTATTTGAGGTATTATAGCTATTGTACAATGCACAAAAATGAAAAAAAAATAAAAATACCCCTGATACCATGAAATTATTTTAAACACATTCTACATAAAAAAAATGAATATATAAAAAACTAATATATATTTTTAGACGTTTTATGATGTTGCATGCGTCGTCGAAAATGTGCGTGAGTTCAAAATTGACAGCGCGCCCGAAGACGCACCGATGTGAATCGACTCAAAAACACCAACAAGGACTTATTACACGTTCTGAGGCTTGATTCGTGGTTTTGAAGGTGTCAACCAAGTCAGAATTGCAAGGACCATTGAAGTATCAAGAGGAGACCCTAGTACATCTTATCTATGTGCAGGAATGGTCCAGCCAAGCTTTATGTGGGCCATGAAGTGAGGACAGCAAAGGAGCCAAAAGAATTTTACTACAACTTGGAAACATGAGATTAATGGGCTTGATGGAAGACTATAAAACAAAAGCCTTATGGGCTTTACTTAATTTTGTTAGCTACAACCCAAGGCTTGTTTGGGTTTAATCAAGACTTTGTTTTCAGCTAGGATCCAAGGCTTGTCTGGATTAAGTGATGGGCTTTTCAATGTAGGATTTTGGGTCAGTTTTGAGTGGACCTCTTTTAAGTTCACATAAGGGGTCCATGAGGGTTAGTTTTTAAAAGACTATTTAAACTCATGCTAGCTAAATTTCGACAGCCATTGATTATTTTTAATTCTGAACTTTTCAGTTTATATGTGAGAGTGATTCTTGCATTCTTTAGTTCTTGAACGAACTGAATCCGACTTATCGAAGATTAACTAGCTTCGTGACGTCATTCTACTCATTCCAATAGTGCTTTCGGTGCCTTGGGGCAGGTTTCCATTGTGTCACACTCCTATCAGACCTATTTTGGCTTTCCGGGATCAGATCTCATTCTTGGTTGTGGGTTGCGTGATCACGAGGTTCGCATCACGCGCCCACAGTACCATGACAAAAAAATATAATTAAAAATTGGTAAATTACCAATACACCTCTATAGTCAACTCTTGGATTTTGTATTATAGGGAAATATATATGTAATTATACAACTCGGGATGCTTGTCAGCTGACATGGACACCCTAGTTATCAAAAAAAGGGTTTGGGGATTAGTCTTGGTGCACGCAAGTTGGCCTGACACCCTGGTTATAAAAAAAAACAATTGGTCCGGGGATTAGTCGTGGTGCACTGAAGCTAGCCCGGAGACCCCAGTTATAAAAAAATATATAATTGGGGAAAAAATATATCAATACACCCATATAGCCAACTCTTGGATTTTGTCTTATACGTACTTAAACAACTCGTGGTGTGTGTCAGGTGACCCGGACACCCCGGTTATTAAAAAAGGGTTCGCGAATTAGTTATGATGTGCACAAGCTGACCTGAACACCCCGGCTATAAAAAAAAACTTGGTCCTGGGATTAGTCATGGAGCGCTTAAGCTGGCCCGGAGATCCCGATTATAAAAAAAAATTGTATAAGTGAACAAAAAGTATAAGAAAAAAATAAAAAATAAAATATAAATGGGTTTGGGGATTAGTCGTGGTGAGCGCAAGCTGGCCTGGACAACCCAGTTATCAAAAAAAATAGTCCGGGGATTAGTGGTGGTGCGCTTAAGCTGGCTTGGAGACCCTGATTATAAAAAAACAATGTATAAGTGAAAAAAAAAGAACAAAAAAAAAACCTTAAGCTGGCTTGAAGACCCCGGTTATATATATATATATATATATATATATATCTATGTGTGTGTGTGAAAAAAAAGTATAAGCGGGAAAACACTGTAGCAATCCATATTGTTTTTAAAAAAATCGGTCTAGGAATTAGTCGTGGTGCGCTTGAGCTAGCCTGGAGACCCCGGTTATAAAAAAATATATAAGTGGAATAAAAGTATAAGAAAAAAGACAGGGAAAAAAATACCAACAAGAAAGCATTGTAGCAAAAAATAAAGTAGATCCGAAGATTAGTCGTGGTGCACGTAAGCTGGCCTGGACACCCTGGTTAAAAAAAAAAACAAATTGGGTCTGGGGATTAGTCGTGGTGTGCTTAAGCTGACCCGAACACCCAAGTTATAAAATATATATATATATATATATATATATATATATATATATATATATATATATATAATTGGAAAAGGAAAAAGAAAAGGTATAATCGGGGAAAAAATGTTTTAGGAGAAAAAAACAAAAAAAGAAGCATTGTAGCAAAAAAAAATTAGGTCCGGGGATTAGTCGTGGTGCGTTTAAGCTGGCCCGAACACCCAAGTTATAAAAAACAAAAAATGTATAAGTGGAAAAAGAAAAGGAAAAGGTATAATCAGGGGAAAAATGTTTGAGGAGAAAGAAAAAAAAGCATTGTAGCAAAAAACAATTGGGTCCGGGGATTAGTCGTGGTGCTCTTAAGCTGACCCGGACACCGGGTTATAAAAAAACAAAACAAAAAAAATGTATAAGTGAAAAAAAAACGTATAACCATGAAAAATAAATTTAAAAAAAATATAATCAGAAAAAAAAAACATAATCAGAAAAAAAGTATAATGAGAAAAGAAAACGAAAAAAAAATTGTAGCAATCCACAGTGAAATGTGTGGAGAGCTACAATGCTTTACCCACACCGTTTGTATGTATAATATATATTTCCATCAAGTTTTTGGCATCCATGTAGATTTTTATAAACAATATTCTTATTTTATAAGAAAATCATTTTTGAATTCAATTAAAAACAAATATATATATATATATATATATATATATATATATATATATATATATATATATATTAAAGGTTGTCTAAGCTGCGAAATTAAAATTGAGTTTAAAAGTGTAGTTGTAGATGTGTTTGAAAAAAAAGAATTTAAAAATATATTAAAATAATATCTCCTAATACTGCAGATGATATTCCCTTTAATACTGCAGTTGATATTCCCTTTATTGATCTGATCGTGATTAAGTATACTATGCACTGTTGGATTTAGCAAAATATACAGCAGAAAACTGGTGTGCATTCAACTAGCTAGGTATACCAAATACAGTTCTTTCAGGTGTGCCGGAATCTATAGAGTTTACTGCAGCACTACTAGGTAGCTAGCTAGGATATATATATGACAGCAAGCAAGCATGCATGTAATGTTCCATACCTGAAGTATCCGAGCCAGGCAAAAGCTCAGCAAAGAAGATACGAAAAGTGCTCCGATCGAATACCACCTTGTTTAATTTTCCACAGCCAAAATTGTGGCCAAACAATGAGAAGACTTGTTCATTGAGTGCACAGGCGTTCATTAAATACTCCTGTATATGGCAAGGAGCACGTAAAGCAGGTGAATAGCTAGGGATTAGCTAGTTAGGTGACTAATGAATCGTTCAATTACGTCCATGGAAACTGCTAAATAATCAGAGTTTGAAGAGTGCTCACAGTCAGGTATCTAACCTCCATCCTAATGCTGCACCATGGAATTTAATACATTTTATCTTTGTTTTTAATGCAGGTTATCAAGCATAAAACTGATACAATTAACCAAGTATTGCCATGTAAACAAATTGAAATCAAGCACATAACATTGGCGGTCCTAACTGGTTCCTTCCTTCTATCGTCAATCGTGCCAGTTAAGATCCTCAGTGCTGTTAATTTAAGGTTAATTTCAAGCTAAACATGCATGTGTTGTGCTAGTTACAGACAGTAAATTACGTACCTCCATAATTTCCTGATCAGCTTATTCGGAATATTGCAGACATCAGTTCATCCAGCTAACGCCTCCGGTCATGACATAGTGCGGCAACAATTGGTACAGATCCGTCGGCTACCATCAAAAACTATCCTGTTGTGGCAACATAGGGGTGGAAAAAATCCATTCATCATTTCCTCATGTACATCCCTTATCTAACAATTTGATATATTTTCCCATCCATCATAGTTCAGCGTGGAACGCAGCTTCATTCCCCAAAAATATATTGGGTTGCCTCAAATTTTTGCTTTTCCTAAAGCATGATGAGCAAACACTGACAGGCAATCGTATTCCGATAACGCCTGTGGATAGTGATGTGAAAAGGCCTCCCGTGATCGATGGGACGCCATCATTTCTTGTTGTGAGAGCTATATTGTGTGGCAGATTGGTCGACAAATTTTGGGTTAATTAGAGATTTGCTAGATAGAGAAGGGCATTTTGCCCCCGATTATTACCAAAAAAAAAAAAAAAAAAAACACCGTGGACGGCTGAAAGGGGTCTGCACAGAAGATCCCATTGCTCACTTTCCACCTTCCATACATCGTCTAAGATAATCAAGCAGCATCTTTAACCAGAAAGCTTTTCTCTTAGCATCAAATCCAGATCAGCACTCAACTTGCAAGTTTCTAAAGGAATTGCCTGCAGAAGAAATGTTGTTGTTAACAAAACATCAAGAAAGAAAACCCATAGCCTTAATTCAAAAGACTTCAACAACACCAAAATCATCATGACTCAAAAGCTGATCAGCTACGGTGTTTTCCTGCTCCTCCTTTCCTGCTACTGGTGGCAATACCTCATCATCGTCAATTGCCTCAGTACAATTCAGTAGCGCAATCCAAGAATCGCTTTTTATGTGCTTCTATCTACCATAAATGCACATCCGCCAAGCAAATCGTGGGTTTCTTTCTCGATCCTCATGAATTCCGAGACAAACAAATCTCCACATCTCTTTCTCGCATCTCGTGTGCCAATTCCCTGATCTTAATTTCTTGGTATCCACATCATGACTTGGGCTTGACCAACAACAAGGGATATATCAGTTTTCTTACCAACTTGTAGTGCCAGCAGACTCACAGATCATGTTTTGATTAAATGAAGCCTTCAACTGCCCCTCCTATTCATCTTTGGTTCTTCTTGATCAAGCAATTAGAGGCAACTTTGGTGAAACTGGCAAGATGTCAAAAATGAATGAAGGTACTGAAACGAGGGAGTATTGCAGGTTAAAAATAGTGAGAAATTTGATCACTCTTTAAGACTGAAGATCGAGTCTGCTCCAAAACGAGTGGTGTTCTAAATTCAAAAATGGTGTGCTGATGCTGATATGAAAGAGACAATTTTGCGCGTGGGCCTGTCCCGGTCTCGCCTTAACTCTGTAGATCATGACAATGTTCGGAAAAAAAAAACAAAAGTTTTAAGTCTTTTATGGTCAATGATATTATTGTGCGGCAGGCCTTCTCAGGATCTTAGTTGTGGTTGTTTTTGAAAATATTTATTATTTAGAAATATATTAAAATAATATTTTTTTTTATTTTTTAAAAATTATTTTTGATATAAGCATCTCAAAATGATTTAAAAACATAAAAAAAATCATTTAAAATAAAAAAAAATCTTTTTTTTTTAGAAACGGCGATTGAAACGTCATCCCAAACGAGCACTAAATTGTTTGGATATTGCAGTGATTCTATTGGTTTTCTTTTTTTATTAAGTGATGTTCGGATTAATTTATATGTAACTCAAATAATTTAATAAATTCTAAAATTAATAACCATATGAATTTTTAATAATCATTTTATTAGTAAAAATACAATACTTGAAAATGAAACAAAAAAAAAAAAAACAAAGTGTGTTTGTTCTCACCCTGATAATCCTAGTTGCAGCCGGCCGCCCCCACCTCAGGTCTCTTAACCTCTCTCTAAAACCTTGACTTATTTCTTCCCCACCGGGCCCTCAAGAAATGGTATAGTTTCAAGAACAATATGAAATGGATCTCTCTTCTAGTTTTTACCTCTTTTATTTTTCTCCTCTGAGCTTCACTTACAATGAATTTTAAGATGAGATTTCTCTTCTTTTCTTCTTCTTCTTTTCATTGTGTATGTTTTGCATTAATTATTTTTATTATTAATAGTTTCGGTGTTGGATTGTTGGATTATTTTTAATTAATATTTTTCCTGTTATTAATGGATTTTTAATTCTTTTTTAGTTATTGATGAATCATTCAATAAGATTTTCCTATCATTACATCTTCTCCCATTGAGCATAATTAATGAGTAGAGCGCGGCCCTCCCCAAAAATATTGCTTGCTATTTTTGCCACTATTGCGCGCTAGCTGCTTCGGATCTGCGTCGAACTTTAGTTGTGGCGGTGCATGATCTAAAAATACTGAAAGACAATCTTGTTGCCTGTTTGAGATTGTGGTTGCGATAGCTTTTTAAAGTGTTTATCGTGCCGAAATACATCAAAATAATATTTTTATTTTTATTTTTTAAAAATTATTTTTGAAATCAGCACATCAAAATGATCTAAAACACACAAAAACATATTCATTTAAAATAAATAAAAAAATTTAAATTTCGGCCAAAAACCGGTGGGATCGCAATGCCAAACGAGCACTTCATCTGATAACGTACACCTCTAGATGGCGAGTGGAAATGGGTAGGCATGGAAGATCCCGTTGGTCGTAGCCCACATTGCAAACATCATCTAAAACAATTAAACATCTCTTTTTTTCCAGAAAGTTTCTCTCTTAGCGTCACCTGAAGCAAATTCAAATCATCACTGAGATTGCAAGCCTGATCCTTGGTAACTCCCTGGAGGAATATTGTCCCTGTGATGCTCAGAACATCAAAATCTTCTGAATCCGAAACCCAATCCCTCAAATCAAAAGCGTTGACCAATACTGTGGAATCGTTGTACACAACCTAAGCTAAAATCGTCTTGCCAACTCCTTCCTTCCCGCATATTATGATAAAGATGGAAGATGAAGGGAAGCAGAAGCAGCATGCAGGGATCGGAGAGGATATGGTGGAAGCAAGAGGTCCAATTATGATAAAGATGGAAAAGTCTGCAGCAAAAAGAGTAACTATTCAAATGGGTCCTGCTGCTACGCGGAAGGCAACAAGCACTGGCCGCCGTGTTCCCTATATATACGGTGGGTCTCTGCAGCCAGTACGTCACGAATTTGTGAGATCAGCCACGAAACAAAAAACTTAAACTTTTAGATGAGATAGTTCTTTAAGAACACTCGTGTTATCGGTCAAAAACTGTTTTGATGGCATTGATGCTCATAAATGTTTTTTGATGAATTCATGCTACTAAAATATACATAAAAAACGAACGATACCAAGATGAAATGCTGTGCGTTAATCGATGTTGTGGGATACAATTAGGTTTCTGAGATGGTATTTGTAGGACGCAATGAAAACCTACTCTTCTGAAGAAAGCAAGATATTACGAGTGGCAGGAATTTGAAAGTTGCGGCTCCACTCGTAATGGTTGCTTTTCACTGAGCACATAGTCTGCGCCAGACTCTATGTTGTTCAATGCTATTTGTCTTTACAATTACAATGAAGAAGCCTTTTTCACTCCGGAAAGACAACTAATATAGGACTTGGATAGAAATTATGAAGCTGTTTGTTTCGGCGTTTCAACCGCCGTTTGCACCAAATTCATTTTATTTTATTTTTTTTAAAATGAAATTTTTTTAGTATTTTTAGATTATTTTGATGTGTTGATGTCAAAAATAATTTTTAAAAAATAAAAAAAAATATTATTTTAATGTATTTCTAAACAAAGAATACTTTCAAAAGCGACCGCAACCGCCCTTCTAAACAGACCCTATATCACGTGTTAATTGGAATTTGTTTTCTTGGATGAACACACGTTTTATATCAACAAGAGCCACTTGACATGTGTTTTGCCTCAAATATTTTTTAAAATATAAAAAAATATTAAAAGGGTAAGTTTTTTAATATAATATTATATATTTAGCCATAATAATCAATTTTAACAGTTTTTTTTATTGATTAATGTTAAAAAAATTAATAATAAGATATTTTTTTGTGTTCAATACTAATGTGAAATAATAATTTTTTTTTAAAAAAATAAGATAAAAAAATTAAAAACAACTTTAACAATAAATTTATGTGCAACAATTGATAAAATACATCAAATATGAGTTGTTTGTTTTCTATAGTGAAATGGTTGATTGTTAGTTTGTTTTAACTGTTTAGCTAAATATTTAATTGGTAGATAACAAAACTGGAACTGATACAAATCATTAAAAATAAGTTATTTGTTCTCTATAGTTAATGTTGCCTTTACCTCCACAATAATTAATGTGATCAACAATATGATTAATTATATTTTCACAATTATCATCAAGATCTTAACTGAATATTGCATTAAGTTGTGCTTCTTTCATAATATCTATAATGACAAATAAATAAACAAATGAATTATGTCAAGCACCAGTTTTATTGCAAGAGATATAATTTATGAGCATGCTGAAAAGAAACAATCTTATTTAGAAATAGAAAGAGCTATAATTCATGAAATTGCAAGTGCATGTCGACATTGTTCTTGGCATGACTTTCATATTATTGTTGTATGGAAATTTTCAATATAGCAATGATTTTTTGCACTAGATGTTATCTTTTGCACAGATTTAGTTGTTCAATTATTTTTTTCATTTAGAATATTCTGTTTAAATCATTTGTAAAATTTTTGAATTCTCTGTCGTGTTTACACTTTTTTTATTTTCTCCAAAGTTAAACTCACAAATGTCTTTTCTCCAAAGTAAAATTCTGTTCATTTTCACATGATTGGTTATATGAAAAGTCATCCTATCCCTTCAATTTCTGTCCCTGTTTACTTGTTGGATTTGAGGTCCCATCTTTTAATTTTTTACATTTGTGTAACATAAATAATAATGTTTCTACACATCAAATCATGAATGATTACCTCATTAAGCTCACAAACAATTACATTTTGCTTAGAATTAATTTTATAATTAGAACACGTACGGTATGTAAACATATATTATCTATATTCTTTAGAATTGAACTTCATGTGCAATAGAATTTCCTAGACAATTTTTTTTCTATCAAATACTAATGTAGTGTCCTCATCATCAACCAATCTAAAAAAAACATTCATAGGCGTTTTCCCATGAATATAATTACCCACATACCAACTCATTAACATAGACAAAAAATATATGAAGTCTTCACAATAATTCTTATTAATTACATGCTAACTCAAAAACTCATCATGCTCAGCAATTGACAAACATATAAAGTTTTTAAGTAATTAATCTACCTTCCATAACATTCAATTAATAAAAAAAAATAATGCACTAAAACCTAACCTTACAATTGACAAAATCAAGTGTCAAATTAATAAATAGTCTTGAACCAATATAAAGGAATCATTCCTTGGCCAAATCATCTTGAAAAAACTGCCACAACATTGATCTACAAATTTATTTAAATGACAAGAAATTAGAAAAAAAAATATTGAATAACACATGAAACAATATTTCTTAAAAGAATAAATAATAGAGAACATCAATAATTGAGTAGAGGATGAAAGTAAAACGAGTACAACAAAACCATGTGTATATAAGAACAATTAACAAAGTTCACAATATTGTAAACCCAATAATGCAGATGTTTATTAACCTACTTCTCAACACCTAAAATTCTTTTTCATGCCAGCATGCAAGCCCGGTAATGCAAATTTTTAATAACCTATTTCACAACACCTAAAGTTCACAATAATGTAGTAAAGAACAATCAATAATGCCCAAACTTTAATTTTTATGTAATTAAAACTAGTATTTAGTTAAAGATTTATAAAGAAAGAAACACATTGCCTGCTTCACAACTCCTTCTCTTCTTGTTCCTGGACCAGTTTTCAGGATCCTCTTGTTGTTATGCCTCCAGAACCAATAGAGATTTGCAGATAGATTCTGAAACAATATATATGAGATTGTGACAAATAATAAAAAAAATAAAGCTCATTTCTTTTTTATTCTGCAATAACAGAACAAGAAGATGCCAAATAAAGTCTAATACAATACAATATAATTATGGCCATAAAATTTCATTAATTAAGATTCATACATGATTTAAAATAACTTAAAAATACAATACAAAACAATTATATCCATAGAATTTCATTACAATACTTGCATTGAACTTTTCTTGAATTCTTATCAATATCTATATCATGCTAGCATTCCACATCAAGTCTATTTTAATGTCATATCAACTCATAAAATCGTACAATTTTAACATAATTATTAAAGCTAGATAATTGAACAATTACATTCTCATAACAGAGTAGTGCATTTATTCAAGCACATAAATTGAAGAATGGAATTCAAGCAGCAAAACAAGATAAGCAATTAATACCCTTCAAATTCTTTTTGCAGATCTAAATGCTATTAGTTGTATGGAAAAAACAAGGCACGCACAATTTTTATCAGTTTTTGTTTTTGAAAAAAAAACACTTTCTTCCCATATTTTTTTAATCTTTCTTTAAGCACATAAATGTTCTTGACCACTTTTACTGGAAATTCCCTTTTCTTGTTGATACTCTCTTCACCATATATCATTTTCCATTTTTGTTCTTTACTTACTTTTCTTTCTTTTTTATTAGCCCTTTTGTTTAACTAATTTTTGTTGAGACTGAGACTGGGACTAAGAAGAGAGGAGAGGATTTAGGGGAAATTAATTAACGTGCACAGTGCATGCAGGATTTTATAGGATTGTAAAATTGGACCAATCCGGTTTGATTTTACGATTCTACTCGATTTTAATAAGATTCAATTTTTTAACATGATTTTATCAGTTTTCAACTCGTAAAATCGTATGATTTTACGAGTTGAAATGCAAGTTTGATAACCTTGGTACTAAGTATCCTTTTTCACTTCATTGACTAGGAAAAACAACTAATAGGACCTAGATAGAAAAAAATTATTACACTTTTAAAGAAAAATTTAATTAGATCACATGTTAATTGGATTTTTGTTTTTGGAAGAAGCACACGTTTTATATTAACACAAGTCACTTGACATCTGTAGATATTTTTTAAAATATAAAAACAATATTAAGAATATGAGTTTTTTTTATAATGCTATATATTTGGCTAAAATAATCAACCTTGACAGAATTTTTATTAATTAATGTTAATAAATTATTTTAATTAAAAGATAATTTTTTGTGTTCAATACAAATATGAAGTAATAAAATTTTATAGAAATAAGTTAAAAAACTAAAGATAACTTCACCAATAGAGTGGGAGTTTTTTTATATAATGCTATATATTTGGCCAAAATAAACAACCTTGACATATTTTTTATTAATTAATGCTAAAAAAAATTAATTATAAAATAATTTTTGTTTTCAATACTAATATGAAGTAATAAAATTTTATAAAAATAATATAAAAAATTGAAAACAACTTCAGCAACAAATTTATGTGCAAACAATTCTAAAATCCATTAAAGATGAGTTGTCTGCTTTCTAGAGCAAACTGGTTGATTGTTGATCCGTTTTAACTGTTTGACTAAATATTCAATTGGTATCATGTTTATTTTTCGACAATAAATTAGTTGAATTATGATTTTCAAAAAAATTGAAGACAATATTGATTCGCAAATTTTTTCTAAATCATTAATCCGGGATATTAGATATGAAACATTATATATAGAGAAGTTGCAAATTTTAATTTTTAATAAATACAACATTGAATGATAAATTATTTGAATTATTATTGTCATTGTTATTATTATGATTGAAAGAAAAAAAATAAATATTACCAACATAAAAAAAGTATTTGATTTGAAGAATAAATAAAAATAATTGAAAGACAAAATTAAAGGACAAAAGCAAAATTACTATTATTCTATGAATATAATATTACAATCGGTTGGATTAAAATAAAATTCATTATCGTCGATATTTTTTATATTATTTTATGAGTTATTGTCACTATTAACACCATAGTCCTAATTATTAATATCATAAGCATTACAAGAATTATAATAAATTATTATTGTTATCATCATTATCATTACTATTATTGTTTAAACAATGAAAAGTATTAAATTATCCCGAAGAATAATAATAGAAAAAAATTGTAACAAAAGATTAAGCAAAAAAACAATTATAAAAAAATAGTAAGGTCATTATTATCATTGTGTAAACAATGAAAACCATGAAATTATCATGAAGAATAAAACAAAAAACCAAAAAACACTAACCAAAGAGTAAATTAAAACAAACAAAATAAATGCAACCATAACCATAATTTTTTCAGCGCAAAAAAATATTAAAAGTGGGTTTTTATTAACACGACAACTTTGGGCAAAATAATAAATTTGTGCAGATTTTTTGTGAAGCGCGAGTTTTCAATAAAATATATAAATTTAAAATCGATATGAATTTATTTGTTATATAAGATTCAACAAAAAAACCAACATAAAAGTATCATGGCCATTAAAAAGTAAGGAGATTCAGATATCTGAATCATTGAATTTCACTGTATCAGGATTAACTCATTTTATAATTTGATTTAAATTAAACATAATAATAAAATATAAATTTTGTAAACACCAACAATAACTAAACAGAAATATAAAGTGTTGATTTTATACCTATTAAAAAATATATATATATAAATGAAGATTCATTAGTATGTCACTATTATTATCATGACTATAACAGTTTAAATTATTATCAATATTATTGTCTAAATAATGAAAATTATTAAATTGCCCAAAATGTTTCTTATAAAAGCAAAACACTTTTACAAAAGAGCAACCAATAAAATAAAATAAAAAAACAATCACTAAACTTATCATTATTATTGTGCAAACAATGAAAATCATATAATTATTTAGAAGAGTAAATAAGAACTCCAACAAAAGAGCAAACAAAAACAACAACAAAAAAATAAATCCTTGAGATGATCTAGTGACCCATCTGGATATGCAAGGAACTGGGCAACATGAACCTACAGAACTCTTGATTAGTAGCTTGATTTATGGATTAAGGTCTCCCGAATGCTCCTACTTACAAATGTTAATGCACAGAAGCCGGCCGTGATGCCAACATATTCAGCACAGTTGTAAGGTCTCAATTTCTTGATCTTTATCTCCAATTATTGGTTTATTTTTCATCCAATTATATGGATCAATCAACACCGATGAAATTGACATTTTGTTTATAGAATACCATAACACGCCTCTTCCATAGCCAATGCCAAAAACTAGAGCTTGATTTCTTTTCTGCTTTAAAGTTTACAATTCGTTGTTTCATTACGACAATAGCTTGTTACGTCAATTGGTGTGGTTCTCTTCATCGCCTCAAGTCGAGCCTGTAGATTATACGGGGAGAATAAGGATGATCTTACCAAAAGATTCTTTTGAAAGAAATTCTAGACATTTTGAATTGATTTTTAATGAATGTTTAACAAAAGAACACATTCAAATTTCAAAGAGATGAACGGCCTGAATTCTGTGGGTAGGAAGCTAACAAGTTCTGCTGTGATAATTAATATCCAAACCACCTGACATAATACCATGAAAAATACTTTTCTCTCAAAATTAGAACAAAACACAGCTTGCAACATCAGGTCAGAAACAGGACACCTTTGTCACAAGAATTCAAAATATTATTCATTACAGAAAGGATACATTTTACATATATAAATGAAAGAGACATTATAACAAGCAACCCCGTAATTCTTTACATGGCATTGCCATCATTTATCTCCACACAAGGGATGTGGGATATCAATGGCCAGTACACTCCTTTCTCCTTGGAACAGCGCTTTGTCATTAACGGGCAGTTCCTGATGCACAGTCTTCCAAGTGCAGGAGGCAGGCATTCCCTAGGCAAGGACTTCAATTTAGGACAATCAACAATTTCTAGCTCTTCTAGATACCAAAGACGTCGGAGCTGCATGGATAGAGATTCCAGATTTGGAAGCCTTCCAATCCAAATAGAAGTTAGAGTTGTAGGAAGCAACTTCTCATCTGGAAAGGAAACGGTGTCCACAAAACATTGGCCAGCGATACTAAAATCTCTAAGGTAGGCTAGACTTTGCAAG
This sequence comes from Salix viminalis, assembly GCA_029228465.1. Lineage (NCBI taxonomy): Eukaryota > Viridiplantae > Streptophyta > Magnoliopsida > Malpighiales > Salicaceae > Salix > Salix viminalis. The sequence continues at coordinate 14,718,957 of CM055441.1, forward strand.
TTCCAATTTGACAGGCACCCATCGATCCCATCACAATCCAAGATCTCAAGCGATGACAAGTATGGAGGCAGATCACCATTTGGAAAGGATTCCAGAGCTGGGCAGCTACAAATTGTCAGTTCTTGCAGGTATACGAGTTTTTGCATCTCATTAGGTAGAGACTTGAGATTTTTGCAATTATATATAGTCAACGTTCTGAGGATACCGAGGGATAAGCCAACACCTGGAAAGATCATGAGATCTTCGCAGTCTGAAATGGCTAGGTATTGAAGGGACATATCATCATGCAACGTCTCTTCTTTAAGCGGCTTCAGTTGGGAACAACCCCAGATTTTTAGTGTCTTGAGTCGAGTTGGTAATTTCCCATCAGGAAAGGATTTGAGAGATGGACAGCCAATGATCTCCAGGTGCTCAAAATGACACAGGGTGTCAGGGCCATTTTCGTTGTGCATCAAACCCTCTGGCAGAGACTTGAATTCTGTACAGTATCGAATCTTCAAACTTTTTAACGTCGCCGGTAACATCCCTCCTGGAAAGCATTTGAGCAAGGGACACTCTTCTATCTCCAAGTCTTCAAGAGGACAATTGCTAATGCCATCAGGGAGGGATCTAAGAGCTTTGCAATCCCGAAGTATTAGATGTCTCAGTGACGATAAAAGTCCAACTTCAGGAATGGACACAAGATTTGGACATGATTCAATGCATAGATCCTCAAGAGACAGAAGCATGTGCACCTTATGGATTGGCAGATGCTCACAGCCTGACAATTTTGAACTTTTATGAGTGCTGGTCATACCAATCTCAGTCGAGGACACAAATTGAGGATGTTCGAAATTTTCCAATCCAGTTCCTTTTTGCCACAAAGAGGTTAGATTAGGAAAATCAGAAAGCATCAGAACTTTAAGTGCTCCCAGTGACTGCATAAAGTGGCCCGTCAAACAAGTAAGCTTTGACATACTACCAATTTTCAATGTGGTTGGGGAGGCATTATGAAACATGTATATAAGTGTCACCTCATCACATTCTTCTAATTTCAGTTCACTAAGCACTGGAAGCTTTTCATCAGAATCTACCAACATTGGGCATTTTGCAATCGTAATCTTTACACAGGAAGGAAGACAGCTAGGTAACTTGCCCCGCAACATGGGACAATTCCATAAAGTAAGCTCAGAAAGACTAGGAAATTCTTCTTCATCAACTCCAGCTAAAGACCACCAAGATTCCCATTCCCGCATATCCTCAAATTTCAAAGTCTTCAGAGATTGAAAAGGCTTGACTGAAGAACCAACTCCGTAAAACCCAGGACCAACAGTCTTTACAGCATCCAGGCCCTGTATGAACAGATCCCTGAGTGAAGGTAGCCTCCCGAGTGGTGGTAATTCAATGCATTTACTGCAACAAGACAGTTCTAAGTGCACTATTTCAGAAAATGATGGATGTCCTACCCATGAAGGAAATTCTGTCCCGCCATAGAATGAGATCTTTAGTTCTTTTAGGTTTGCATGAGGTTGTAGTGAGTTGAGAACAGGAATGTGATGTTTTATGACTTCACCTTTTAAGTCACTCTCAGACCATTTCAATTCTAACTCTTCAAGGTTGTGCTTGCGCCTTAAATTAGCATGAACTGCACGTTGAGCATCTATCACATTATGCAAATCCATTATGGAAAGTCGGCCTTGAAGATTCTTCAACCCTTTTAATTCTTCAATTCCACAGCCCTCTTTTTTTCCTACGATGAACTTGGACAATTTCTGAAGACCTGTCAAATTACCCATACACGAAGGCATCTCATTTAAATTATCAGTATCAGTAATATCCAAGTGACAAAGATTTATAAGAATAGCAGTCCCTTGTGGCAGCTTCTTAAGCTTCCTGCATCCATATAATTTGAGAGTCTGCAAGTTTATGAGATTGCTCACAGATTCAGGCAACTGCTTGATCTCAGTTTGAGAGAAATCAAGGTAACGCAACCGCTTCAAATCACCAATTGAATTTGGTAGCTCTGTAATGCAGTAACCACTCAATGAAAGAACTCTTAGGTGTTTCAATTTCAACAGTGCCTCGTGTAATACATTATTACTCAAGTAGCAATACGCACCCCAAGGTGAAGAGTGAAGTCTGAAAGCAATGAAAGTTCGCAGACGCTTCAGTTTACCCAGATCTTTGAACCTCTGCAGCACCTCATATGTACGGCGAGTGAATGACATATGGCGTGTCTTTTCAAGATCTATAAAGATCCTGTTATATCCCTGCTTATCATTTAAATTGACACAAGTTTCTACAGCAACAGATTGAGCCAGATCACTGATGAGATGATGCATCAGGTAACGTTGTTCATTGCTGCTTGATCGCTGGAAAAACGATCTTGATAATAATTCATTAAAACAAGAGTATAATTCTTCCATATTCTTCTCTCCTCCTGCATCTGGCAGAAATCCCTCGGCCATCCATAACAACACTAATTCATCCTTATAGAATTCATAGTCTTTTGGAAGTATAGAACAGAAAACAAACAATTGTTTCAAATGTGAAGGAAGATGATAGTAGCTCAACCTCAATGCTGGAAGTATGCCACCCTTGTGTTCTGATATATCCCACATTTTGCTAAAAAGTACACTTTTCCATTCATCAACAGAAGGTTTAGTGCGCAAGAGCCCCCCAAGGGTTTTAACAGCCATTGGCAGTCCTCGGCACCTTTGAACTATTTGCTGGCCGACCTCCAGTAGATCTGGGAGATCATTGAAATTGGGTCTTCCCAGCGCATGCTTTGCAAACAAAGACAGGCTATCATCAAATGACAGTACTTTCAAATGGTAACTTGGAAAAGCACTCATCATTAATGCAACACCTTGATTACTTGTTGTGACGATGATTCTACTCCCAGGGGATGTCACTTGGAAAGGACGGCGAAGGACAGTCCAGTCATCATAGTTCTCATTCCAAACATCATCTAGAACAATAAGAAACTTCTTCCCCGCCAATTTCTCTCTCAGCCTATGTTGCAGCAGATCCAAGTCCTTCGTATCGTAACTCCCCGAAACTGCCTCAAGAATAGTTCTCGTAACCCTAACAACATCAAAATGAGGAGAAACACAACACCAAACTTTCAAATCGAAAAAGGCATCCACTTTCTCATCATTGTAGACAAGCTGAGCAAGCGTCGTCTTACCCACACCACCCATCCCCACAATAGGAATCACACCAATCCCGTACTCATCACACCCTTGATCGCTAAAAAGAAACTTTAACATTTCCTCTTTATCACTATCCCGACCACAAACATAAGAAAGATCCACTAAAGAAGTACTGGGTAATCTTTTCAACAACATACTCTTCAATTCCCCTCCACTGACATTCTCTCTGAGCTCAAGAATATTCTTCTTCTGAACAATTTCTTGCAATCTAGCAGTAATACTCTTAATCTGGGAGTCCATTTTGTTGGTCAACAACAGAGTAGCAGGATTTAAAGAAGAAAACAACCTGGGTATTGCGCTCCTCGCCTTGCTTGAGCTAGGTCGTCGTTCCCTTGTAAGCTCAATGAGAACCCCGTCGAGCAAATCTTCAATATCATAGGCCAAATCACGGATCTGTTCAAGCCAGAGTTTGACAGCATGGCTTTCCATCTGCTTCTCCTCTGCATCGTCAAGAACAGCACGGATCATATGCAAATTTGTCTCCAGTTTTCTGATATCAGAGTGGATTTTTTCTCTGCTAGCGAACTTGAGTAGCTCCAGAGAGGTTAATTGGTTGATTATATGGCTGATTGTAGCTGAAAGGATAGCGTCTCCGATAACAAGAGCCATAATTAAATTGCTGTCGAATGAAAGAAAGTAGAGAAGTGGGTTTGTATGAAAACTTGAAAAGTAACATTGGTTTTAGTCGCAACGAGCGGATTTGCCCGCTTCGCTGGGCTTTTTTATCTATGTTAAAAATTGATTGATTTTATAAATATTATATTTTGTTATTTTAATATTTAATTAGTATAATTGTAATTGATAAAATCTGTTAAAAATAGTTTTTTTCAACCAAAGTGTGATTGAATATTGCTAAAAAACTTTTGATAAAATTTGTTAGAAAATTTGCTAAGAAGGTGAAATGATTTATTAGAAATTTGTTGTCACGGATACTCTGGTTAAAAAAAACAAAAAAAACAAAAAAAGAAACCCGGTTAAAAAAGAACAACTGACTTGGACACTAAAAAATAAAAAATACATGTGAAAAAAAGGTTACCGTTTTTTAAAATGAAAAAAAAAGAGTCTAAAATATAAATTTAAATTCAAAGCCAAAGTTTTTTTTTATAAGATTTATTCATCATATTATTATATTAAATATATTTAAGAATACCGATATTAATTTTTTTTTTCAAGAAATCGTAGGTTATTTTTTTTTCTCTCCATATATATTTTTAGGCGATAATATTTAATAAATATTAAACACATATACTTAGTCTCACATACTATATAGTGTGATCGAAATGGGAAGTGATTTTTATATTTTGTAATTGTAGATAACCTAGGTAAATTTGTAAAAAAAAAAAAATATGAGTTGTCTTTTTTCCCCAGTAATATTAGATCTGACACATTATAAATAAAAATATTGCAATTTTTTTTAAAAAAAGAAATATAAATTTTTTGCGTGCTATAATTACTTATTTGTCGTCTAAAAAGAACAGTGTAGTCGAAATGGAAAGTGCCTCGTATATTTTTTAATTGTAGATAATCTAGACAAATTTGTTTACCTTTTGTTTTTTTGAGTTGTATTTTTTCCCGGGTAATATTAGATCTTAAATATTAAAAATCCAATTTTGTTTTTTTTTTTTAAGAAATAAACTTGAACAAAAGAGCACAAAATTAAAATTCACAGCCAATTTTTTTTATATAAGATTTATTCATCATATTATTATATTAAATGTATTTAAGAATGCTGATATTAATTTTTTTCTTGCAAAAAATCCGAGGTCATTTTTTTATCTCTTTATATATTTTTAGGCGATAATATGCAATAAATATTAAAACATATAATAATGACTTGTTTGCCGTTTAAAAGGAACGATGTAAAGTCGAGACAAAAAGTGACTTGTATCGTTTTTTAATTCGTAGATAACCTAGGTAAATTTGTCTATTTTTTTGTTCTTGAGTTGTCTTTTTATCCCCGAGTAATATTAGATATAAAATGACTATTGCTATTATTGCAAAAACAATTAAAATTATCAAATTATCCAGAAAGAAAAAACACTCAAAGACATTAACAAAAGAGTAAGCAAGAAAAAGAATATATTATTATTATTATTATTATTATTATTATTATTGTGTTAATGATGAATAAAGAACAGAAAAAAATAAAATAAAAAAAAATCATAATTACCCCGCGCTTCGCCGCTGGAATAAAAAATTCTTTTGACTCGTTTCAACATAAATAAATTTTGATTTTGATTTATATATTTGCCGTCTAAAAAGAACAGTGTAGTCAAAACGGAAAGTGCCTCGTATATTTTTTAATTGTAGATAATCTAGGCAAATTTGTTTATCTTTTGTTTTTTTTAGTTGTATTTTTTTCTCGGGTAATATTAGATCTTAAATATTAAAAATCCAATTTTGTTATTTTTTTTAAGAAATAAACTTGAACAAAAGAGCACAAAATTAAAATTCACAGCCAATTTTTTTTATATAAGATTTATTCATCATATTATTATATTAAATGTATTTAAGAATGCTGATATTAATTTTTTTCCTGCAAAAAATCCGAGGTCATTTTTTTATCTCTTTATATATTTTTAGGCGATAATATGCAATAAATATTAAAACATATAATAATGACTTGTTTGCCGTTTAAAAGGAACAGTGTAAGCGAGACAAAAGTGACTTGTATCGTTTTTTAATTGCAGATAACCTAGGTAAATTTGTCTATTTTTTGTTCTTGAGTTGTCTTTTATCCCCAGTAATATTAGATATAAAATGACTATTGCTATTATTGCAAAAACAATTAAAATTATCAAATTATCCAGAAAGAAAAAACACTCAAAGACATTAACAAAAGAGTAAGCAAGAAAAAGAATATATTATTATTATTATTATTATTATTATTATTATTATTATTATAAAAAACAATTATTATTATTATTATTATTATTATTAATCTTATTATAAAAAACAAATATTCTGTTTAAAAACAAATGTATATGAAATGTAATGTAAAGGATAACATTGAATAAAATCGAAACTTTGACACCAAAACAAATAAAGAATTTCAAGTGAAATCGGAAATTAAAAGCTTGGGGACTGACATGAAACTTGCATGTATACTGAATTTCCATTCAAGGATACAATTGAAAGAAATCAGAACTTTGATACCGAATATATTATGCATTGAACTCAAATCCGGAAATTAAAAGATCGAGGACCGAAATGAAACTTCAGAAATCAATACCACAAAAGACAATCAAACAATCAGGGACTAAATGGAAACTAACTACAAAACTGGGGACTCCCGTTAACGCTTTTGCGAAGGAGAGAGAAAGCGGTGGAGCAAACGTTTGATCGCGAGGGAACATTTCAGGCCACCGTTGGTAGAAACGCGCGACACCATCGGCTGGAGGTAATGGAGGCGAACCGTTTGGGACGCCGGAATCAAATTTTTGACCACCGTATCACATGTCACGCGCCACTCGAAGGGGGCGTGAGTCCAAAATTCGAAACCGCGTCCAACGGACGCGCCTGCTGCTGTCAGCAGAGACTACTGTTTGGAAGCCTGGTCAATTACTAAATAACCCCTAACCCGAATGCTTGAAATTTGTCTTTTATGGGGATAGCAACGTGTTAGCATACTGTGAGCACTGTGCATAATCGAATAAAATATAATTAATGAAAGAGTCAATTACTGAAGCAGCCCTCCTGCCATTTTAGCGCTTTTGTCTTTAGGGGGGACAGAACGGTAGTTACCCCTTTCGACACTGTTGCAGAAAAGGGGGTAAATACGTTTTAACCCCTGCAGGCAAAACGGGATTTTGTCGTTTTCGAGGGGTTGTTTGGGTAATATATTGTTCTTATCTGGAAAAAAAAAAAAGGGGTGGACGAACTCGCGCGACGCACGGGCGACAAAAGTCCAGTCCACAGTCGATCTGAGTCACGTGCTACAGTGGCAAACCCGAGCTGTTTTAGCTCTTTTGTTAATGGGTGAAGTCTCGAGTTGAAGTTAAAAGTTAAAACATGTATTCAGATACCTAGGGTTTTATTTTTACTTAAATTCACAAAACGTATTTTTTAATTAAAAAAAAAAAAAACTTTCGATATGTGTACAAGCTCGAACGATTCGCACCGAGAATATCTTTAGTGTAAGGCGGTGGCCCTGTTATTTGTTATTTCTTGCCGTTCAATGGTTGTTTTTAATTTTAAATTAATATTTATTTTAGAAACTAATTTCCCCGCATTTCAAATACTATTTTTCTAATATTCAACATATCAATATCTTCTTTAACCAAATTGGTGTTCAAATTGATTTTGAAATTTGACCATAGGCAAGGTGAAGGAATTTTCAACTTTTAATTAATTATTTCGTCCTTTAGTTCAGAGATGGAATCATTCCACGTTGGAAATCATCATGGTAATCAAACTCGTGAGCCAACTCGTAAACTCGTACGAGTTTGCGAGTTGGCTCAGCAAACCTGGTTGGACCGGAAAGAAAAATCAAAACCGGTCAAACTCGGTCAAACCCGGTCAAAATCGGGTTGACTCGTAAAATCGGACTGAATCGGTCCGATTTTACGATCTGGGTTTTTCATTATGCCCCAGTTCAAAGCTAATTCAATCCTACATCAATTTTGATGCCCAGTGAAGATTCTGTGGAAAATCAGCCAACCAAATCATCCGCAAAGCCAACTTTACTTCGACAAGAACTGCAAGCAATTCAAACGGAACCAAGAAAAAAAATGGAGAAGAGGATGAGAAGGAAGAGAGTAAAGGAGAAGAGGATGAGGAGGAAGAAAAGAAAATGGAGAAGAGGAGATGAGGGTGGGCAGCGGCGTGGGAGAAGGAAATTGGGATTTAGGGTTATGTTAGGGGCTTTTATACTTAGTTATTATAATAATAATAATAATAAAAAAAGAAGAAGGTAGGTTTCTAGGGGGGGGGGGTTATATAAATTAATAATAATAATAATAATAATAATAATAATAATAATAATAATAATAAAGTAGGTTTATACGGGGGAGGGGTAATAATAATAATAATAATAATAATAATAATATGGGGGTTTATAATAATAATAATAATAATAATAATAATAATAATAATAATAATAATAATAATAATAATTAGCATAAAAAATAGTTAGCATAAAAAATATTTTTTTAAAAATCCTATTAATTTAAGATAATAAATAACATTAATTAATTTATATTTCACATCAACAAAATATTTATTTTTAGTTTGTTAATTTTTACCTAATGAAATTCTATGGACATAATTGTTTTGTAATGTATTTTTCAATTATTTTGAATCATGCATGAACCTTAACTAATGAAGTTTTATGGCCATAATTATGTTATATTATATTCGGAAATATTTTACTTACGATTTTACGATTTTTCTACCTACACGATTTTAGCTGTGATTTTACGATTTTTGTATGGAAAAATTCGGGTACAATCTTAAGATTTTACGATCCAATTTTTCGGAGCCCTTTCTGATTCGTATCAAAATCTCGATTTTGACAACCTTGAAAATCATACGCCAAAAGAAATAAATACTTTCAAAAAAAGAGAGAGAATGCGTGCAAAAGAGAGATAGCGGCTAAATAAAGCAACAAGATTTGTTCGCCAGCTCTTGTCCACGTGCCGAAGTTTTCAAAGGGTAAGGGTACGAAAAAGGAGGGACCATCACCATCTTTTTTTTTTTTTTTCTAAGCTTCGATAATGATAGCAATATTTTTTCAGTAATGTTTTTAAAACAGAATGTCAAAGGAAATTAGATTGTTTTTCATAGTTTTTTCATTTAGAAATATATTAAAATAATATATTTTTATTTTTATAATATTATTCTTAACATAATAACATCAAAATAATATAAAAATACTAAAAAAGTTCATTTAAAACCACAAAGTAAAAAAAGTTGTTGTTTTTTTTTTAAAAAAATTTAAAATGCTTACTAAAGACAAAAGAACTACAAGGCTTTCAAGGTCGAAGGTATATTAATGTTCAAGCTATCCGACTAGAAAGCCCATCTCCCTTAGGTCTTAGAAATTGAAGCCCACGCTCAGCGCAGCTCCTCTAATGCTCTCCGCAAGCAGCATCACATCTTACTGCAAATATGTTCTTCCCCCGAGTCACAAAAATTATCTATCTATCTCTGTAAGCAAATAATAAAACCCCACTAATTAACCTACGACTCATCTCTCGCAACTCACGCCATATTTCCTAATACTGCTGTTGATATTCCCTTTTATTGTTCTGATCGTGATTAAGTATGCTATGGACTGTTGGATTTAGCAAAATATATAGCAGAAAACATTGCATTCAACTAGCAAGTGGGGTCTTGGCCTAGTCTCTTCCTCTTCACCGGGGTTCAAGCCCCATCATGCATACTTGTTACTCTCGAGGTGCCTTGCAGGATATTTAGTAAGTCTGGAGATTAGTTATGGTGTAAGCTGGCCTGATACCCAGGTTATAAAACAATAAAAAAAAAAAACATGTGCATTCAACTAGTTATGCCAATATAATATGGAGCAGTATCTAGCTAGCGCCTGGAGATTAATGTAGCAAAATATACAGCAGAAAACTTGTGCATTCAACTAGGTATAACAAATACAGTTCTTTCAGGTGTGCCGGAATCTATAGATTTTATTGCAGCACTACTAGCTAGCTAGGTAGGATATATATGACAGCAAGCATGCATGTAATGTTCCATACCTGAAGTATCCGAGCCAGGCAAAAGATCTGCAAAGAAGATACGAAAAGGGCTCCAAGATTTGGAATACCAACTTGTTTTTCCACAGCCAATATTGTGGCCACAAACAATGAGAGGACTTGTTCATTGAAGTGTCCATTAAATACTCCTGTATATGGCAAGGAGAACGTAAAGCAGGTGAATAGCTAGGGATTGGTTAGTTAGGTTACTAATGAATCGTTCAGTTACCAATATCCCATACCTCCATGGAAACTGCTACTAAATAATCAGAGCTTGAAAGTCGAAGAGTGCTCACAGTCAGGTACTAATGCTGCACCATGGAATTTAATACATTTTATCTTTGTTTTTAATGCAGGTTATCAAGCATAAAACTGATACAATTAACCAAATATTGCCATGTAAACAAATTGAAATCAAGCACATAAAATTGGCGGTCCTAACTAGTTCCTTCCTTCTTTCGTCAATCGTGCTAGTTAAGATCCTCAGTACTGTTAATTTAAGATTAATTTCAAGCTAAACATGCATGTGCTGTGCTAGTTACAGACAGTAAATTACCTCCATAATTTCCTGATCAGCTTATTCGGAATATTGCAGACATCAGTTCATCCAGTTAACGCCTCCGGTCATGACATGGTGCGGCAACAAATGGTACAGATCCGTCGGCTACCATCAAAAACTATCCTGTTGTGGCAATAGAGGGGTGGAAAAAATCCATTCATCATTTCCTCATGTACATCCCTTATCTCACAATTTGATATATTTTCCCATTCATCATAGTTCAGCGTGGAACGCAGCTTTATTCCCCAAAAATATATTTTTACCCCAAAAGCTTGCAGATTTGGGTTGCCTCAAATTTTTGCTTTTCCTAAAGCATGATGAGCAAACACTGACAGGCAATCGTATCGATGGGACGCCATCATTTCTTGTTGTGAGAGCTATATTAACACCACGGACGGCTGAAAGGGGTCTGCACAGAAGATCCCATTGCTCACTGTCCACCTTCCATACATCGTCTAAGATAATCAAGCAGCGTCTCTAACCAGAAAGCTTTTCTCTTAGCATCAAATCCAGATCAGCACTCGACATGCAAGTTTCCAGAGGAATTGCCTGCAGAAGAAATGTTGTTGTTAACAAAACATCAAGAAAGAAAACCCATAGCCTTAATTCAAAAGACTTCAACAACACCAAAATCATCATGACTCAAAAGCTGATCAGCTACGGTGTTTTCCTGCTCCTCCTTTCCTACTTGTAGCAATACCTCATCATCGTTAATTGCCTCAGTACAATTCAGTAGCGCAATCCAAGAATCGCTTTTTATGTGCTTCTATCTACCATAAATGCACACCCGCCAAACAAATCGTGGGTTTCTTTCTCGATCCTCATGGATTCCGAGACAAACAAATCTCCACATCTCTTTCTCGCATCTCGTATGCCAATTCCCTGATCTTTCTTGGTATCCACATCATGACTTGGGCTTGACCAACAACAAGGGATATATCAGTTTTCTTACCAACTTGTAGTGCCAGCAGACTCACAGATCATGTTTTGATTAAATGAAGCCTTCAACTGCCCCTCCTATTCATCTTTGGTTTTCTTCTCGATCAAGCAATCAGAGGCAACTTTGGTGAAACTGGCAAGATGTCAAAAATGAATGAAGGTACTGAAACGAGGGAGTATTGCATGTTAAAAATAGTGAGAGATTTGATCACTCTTTAAGACTGGAGATCGAGTCTGCTCCAAAACGAGTGGTGTTCTAAATTCAAAAATGGTGTGCTGATGCTGATATGGAAGAGACAATTTTGCGCGTGGGCCTGTCCCGGTCTCGCCCTAACTCTGTAGATCATGACAATGTTCGGGAAAAAAAACAAAATTTTTAAGTCTTTTATGGTCAATGATATTATTATGTGGCAGCCCTTCTCAGGATCTTAGTTGCGGTTGTTTTTGAAAATATTTATTATTTAGAAATATATTAAAATGATATTTTTTTTATTTTTTAAAAATCATTTTTGATATCAGTATCTCAAAATGATTTAAAAACATAAAAAAAAATCTTCTTTTTTTGGAAACGGCGATTGAAACGTCATCCTAAACAAGCACTAAATTATTTGGATATTGCAGTGATTCTATTGGTTTTCTTTTTTTATTAAGTGATGTTCAGATTAATTTATACGTAACTCAAATAATTTAATAAATTCTAAAATTAATAACCATATGAATTTTTAATAATCATTTTATTAGTAAAAATACAATACTTGAAAATGAAAAAAAAAAAAAAGTGTGTTTGTGTTCTCACCCTGATAATCCTAGTTGCAGCCGGCCGCCCCCACCTGAGGTCTCTTCATCTCTCTCTAAAACCTTGACTTATTTCTTCCCCACCGGGCCCTCAAGAAATGGTATTATTTCAAGAACAATATGAAATGGATCTCTCTTCTAGTTCTTACCTCTTTTATTTTTCTCCTCTGAGCTTCACTTACAATGAATTTTAAGATGAGATTTCTCTTTCTTCTTCTTTTCATTGTGTATGTTTTGCATTAATTATTTTTATTATTAATAGTTTCGGTGTTGGATTACTGTATTATTTTTAATTAATATTTTTCCTGTTATTAATGGATTTTTAATTCTTTTTTAGTTATTGATGAATCATTCAATAAGATTTTTCTAGCATGGAAGATCCCGTTGGTCGTAGCCCACATTGCAAACATCATCTAAAACAATTAAACATCTCTTTTTTTCCAGAAAGTTTCTCTCTTAGCGTCACCCTGAAGCAAATTCAAATCATCACCGGGATTGCAAGCCTGATCCTTGGTAACTCCCTGGAGGAATATTGTCCCTGTGATGCTCAGAACATCAAAATCTTCTGAATCCGAAACCCAATCCCTCAAATCAAAAGCGTTGACCAGTACTGTGGAATCGTTGTACACAAGCTATCTAAGCTAAAATCGTCTTGCCAACTCCTCCCTTCCCGCATATTATGATAAAGATGGAAGATGAAGGGAAGCAGAAGCAGCATGCAGGGATCTGAGAGGATATGGTGGAAGCAAGAGGGTCCTATTATGATAAAGATGGAAAAGTCTTCAGCAAAAAGATTAACTATTCAAATGGGTCCTGCTGCTACGCGGAAGGCAGCAAGCACTGGCCGCCGTGTTCCCTATATATACGGTGGGTCTCCTGCAGCCAGTCCGTCACGAATTTGTGAGATCAGGCGGGGCCACGAAACACTCGTGTTATTGCTCGGTCAAAAACTGTTTTGATGGGATTGATGCTCATAAATGTTTTTTGATGAATTCATGCTACTAAAATATACATAAAAAACGAACGATACCAAGAATTAATGAAATGCTGTGCGTTAATCGATGTTGTGGGATACAATTAGGGTTTCTGAGATGGTGTTTGTAGGACGCCATGAAAACTTACTCTTCTGAAGAAAGCAAGATATTACGAGTGGCAGGAATTTGAAAGCTGCGGCTCCACTCGTAATGGTTGCTTTTCACTGAGCACATTGTCTGCGCCAGACTCTATGTTGTTCAATGCTATTTGTCTTTACAATTACAATGGAAGCCTTTTTCACTCCGGAAAGACAACTAATAGGACTTGGATAGAAATTATGAAGCTGTTTGTTTCGGCGTTTCAACCGCGGTTTGCATCAAATTCATTTTATTTTATTTTATTTTAAATGAAAATTTTTTGGTATTTTTAGATCATTTTGATGTGTTGATGTCAAAAATAATTTTTAAAAAATAAAAAAATATCATTTTGATGTATTTCTAAACAAAAAAACACTTTCAAAAAGCAACCCATAACCTAGCCTTCTAAACAAACTCTATATCACGTGTGTAATTTGAACTTAGTTTTCTTGGATGAACACACGTTTTATATCAACAAGAGCCACTTGACATGTGTGTTTTGCCTCAAATATTTTTTAAAAATATAAAAAATATTAAAAGGGTGAGTTTTTTAATATAATATTATATATTTAGCCATAATAATCAATTTTAACAGTTTTTTTTATTGATTAATGTTAAAAAAATTAATAATAAGATATTTTTTTGTGTTCAATACTAATGTGAAATAATAATTTTTTAAAAAAAAATAAGATAAAAAAATTAAAAACAACTTTAATAATAAATTTATGTGCAGACAATTGATAAAATACATCAAATATGAGTTGTTTGTTTTCTATAGTGAAATGGTTGATTGTTAGTTTGTTTTAACTATTTAGCTAAATATTTAATTGGTAGATAACAAAACTGGAACTGATACAAATCATTAAAAATAAGTTATTTGTTCTCTATAGTTAATGTTGCCTTTACCTCCACAATAATTAATGTGATCAACAATATGATTAATTATATTTTCACAATTATCATCAAGATCTTAACTGAATATTGCATTAAGTTGTGCTTCTTTCATAATATCTATAATGACAAATAAATAAACAAATGAATTATGTCAAGCACCAGTTTTATTGCAAGAGATATAATTTATGAGCATGCTGAAAAGAAACAATCTTATTTAGAAATAGAAAGAGCTATAATTCATGAAATTGCAAGTGCATGTCGACATTGTTCTTGGCATGACTTTCATATTATTGTTGTATGGAAATTTTCAATATAGCAATGATTTTTTGCACTAGATGTTATCTTTTGCACAGATTTAGTTGTTCAATTATTTTTTCATTTAGAATATTCTGTTTAAATCATTTGTAAAATTTTGAATTCTCTGTCGTGTTTACACTTTTTATTTTCTCCAAAGTTAAACTCACAAATGTCTTTTCTCCAAAGTAAAATTCTGTTCATTTTCACATGATTGGTTATATGAAAAGTCATCCTATCCCTTCAATTTCTGTCCCTGTTTACTTGTTGGATTTGAGGTCCCATCTTTTAATTTTTTACATTTGTGTAACATAAATAATAATGTTTCTACACATCAAATCATGAATGATTACCTCATTAAGCTCACAAACAATTACATTTTGCTTAGAATTAATTTTATAATTAGAACACGTACGGTATGTAAACATATATTATCCATATTCTTTAGAATTGAACTTCATGTGCAATAGAATTTCCTAGACAATTTTTTTTCTATCAAATACTAATGTAGTGTCCTCATCATCAACCAATCTAAAAAAAACATTCATAGGCATTTTCCCATGAATATAATTACCCACATACCAACTCATTAACATAGACAAAAAATATATGAAGTCTTCACAATAATTCTTATTAATTACATGCCAACTCAAAAACTCATCATGCTCAGCAATTGACAAACATATAAAGTTTTTAAGTAATTAATCTACCTTCCATAACATTCAATTAATAAAAAAATAATGCACTAAAACCTAACCTTACAATTGACAAAATCAAGTGTCAAATTAATAAATAGTCTTGAACCAATATAAAGGAATCATTCCTTGGCCAAATCATCTTGAAAAAACTGCCACAACATTGATCTACAAATTTATTTAAATGACAATAAATTAGAAAAAAAAATATTGATTAGGAAAGACGACTAATAGGACATGGATAAAAAAAATTATCGCACTTTTACAGAAAAATTTAATTAGATCACATGTTAATTGGATTTTTTTTTGGAAGAAGCACATGTTTTATATTAACACAAGTCCCTTGACATTCGGCTGCAAATATTTTTTAAAATATAAAAACAATATTAAGAATATGAGTTTTTTTATAATGCTATATATTTCGCTAAAATAATTAACCTTGACAGAATTTTTATTAATTAATATTAATAAAATATTTTAATTAAAAGATAGTTTTTTGTGTTCAATACAAATGTGAGTAATAAAATTTTATAGAAATAAGTTAAAAAAACTAAAGATAACTTCACCGATAGAGTGGGAGTTTTTTTATATAATGTTATACAAAACAAACAACTTTGACATATTTTTTATTAATTAATGTTAAAAAAATTAATTATAAAATAATTTTTGTGTTCAATACTAATATGAAGTAATAAAATTATACAAAAATAATATAAAAAATTGAAAACAACTTCACCAACAAATTTATGAGCAGACAATTCTAAAATCCATTAAAGATGAGTTGTCTGCTTTCTGTAACAAACTGGTTGATTATTAATTTGTTTTAACTGTTTGACTAAATATTCAATTGGTATGATGATTATTTTTTGACAATAAATTATTTGAATTATGATTTTCAAAAAAATTGAAGACAATATTGACTCACAAAATTTTTCTAAATCATTAATTTGGGATATTAGATATGAAACATTATATATAGAGAAGTTGCAAAATTTAATTTTTAATAACTACAACATTGAATGATAAATTATTTGAATTATTATTGTCATTGTTATTATTATGATTGAAGGACAAATCTAAAAAAAAATATTAGCAACATAAAAAAAGTATTTGATTTGAAGAATAAATAAAAAAAATTAAAAAGAAAAAATTAAAGGATAAAAGCAAATTACTATTGTTTTATGACTATGATATTACAATCGGTTGGATTAAAATAAAAATCATTATCATCAATAATTTTTATATTATTTTATGAGTTATTGTCACTATTAACAGCATAGTCCTAATTATTAATATCATAAGCATTATAAGAATTATAATAAATTATTATTGTTATCATCATTATCATTACTATTATTGTTTAAACAATGAAAAATATTAAATTATCCCGAAGAATAATAATAAGAAAAATATTGTAACAAAAGATTAAGCAAAAAAACAATTATAAAAAAATAATTACTAAGATCATTATTATCATTGTGTAAACAATGAAAACCATGAAATTATCATGAAGAATAAAACAAAAAGCACTAACCAAAGAGTAAATTAAAACAAAAAAAATAAATGCAACCATAACCATAATTTTTTCAGCGCAAAAAAAAAAAATTAAGAGTGGGTTTTTTTAATAACACTACAACTTTGGGCAAAATAATTAATTTATGCAGAATTTTTGTGAAGCGCAAATTTTCAATAATATAAATTTTAAATCGATATGAATTTATTTATTTAATAGGATTCAACAAAATAACAAAATAAAAGTATTATTGCCATTAAAAAGTAAAAAAAATTGGGTATTTGAATTATTGAATTTCACTATATTAGGACTAGCTCATTTCATAATTTAATTTAAATTAAACATAATAATAAAATATAAATTATATAAATACCTGCAATAACTAAACAACAAAATAAGATGTTGATTTTATACCTATAAAAAAAAGAAAATATAATTGAAGATTCATTGGTACATCACTATTATAATTATGACTATAACAGTTTAAATTACAATTACTATTAGTGCCTAAATAATGAAAAATATTAAATTGTCCCAAATGTTTCTTAAAAAAACAAAGCACTTTTAAAGAGCAACCAATAAAATAATTAAAAAAAACAATCACTAAACTTGTCATTATTATTATACAAATAATGAAAATCATAGAACTATTTAGAAGAATAAATAAGAGCTCCAACAAAAAAATAAAAATAAATAAACTTTTCACTCATAATTAGAACAAAACACAGCTTGCAACATCAAGTCAGAAACAGGAACCTTTGTCTCAATAATTCAAAATATTATTCATTACAGAAAGGATACATTTTACATATGTAAATGAAAGAGACATTATAAGAAGCAACCCCAAAATTCTTTACATGGCATTGCCATCATTTATCTCCACACAAGGGATGTGGGATATCAACGGCCAGTACACTCCTTTCTCCTTGGAACAGCGCTTTGTCATTAACTTACAGTTCCTGATGCTGAGTCTTCCAAGTGCAGGAGGCAGGCCTTCCCTAGGCAAGGACTTTAATTTAGGACAATCAACAATTTCTAGCTCTTCTAGAAACGCAAGACTTCGGAGCTGCATGGATAGTGATTCCAGATTTGGAAGCCTTGCAATCCAAATAGAAGTTAGAGTTGTAGGAAGCAGACACTTCTCATCGGGAAAGGAAACGGTGTCCACAAAACATTGACCAGCGATACTAAAATCTCTAAGGAAGGCTAGACTTTGCAAGTTCCAATTTGACAGGCACCCATCGATCCCATCACAATCCCAGATCACAAGCGATGTCAAGTTTGGAGGCAGATCACCATTTGGAAAGGATTCCAAAGCTGGGCAGCTACAAATTGTCAGTTTTTGCAGAGATGTGAGTTTTTGCATCTCATAAGGTAGACACTTGAGATTTTTGCAATTATATATAGTCAACGCTCTGAGGCTAGCGAGGGACAAGCCAACTCCTGGAAAGAACGTGAGAGCAGAACAATTACTTGAATTTATTTCAGTAAGATGCATGAAGGTGCTAAGGCACTCAGGAAAGCTTGACAGAGCTTCGCGGTCTGAAATGGCAAGGTATTGAAGGGACATATCATCATGCAACATCATTTCTGGACGCGGCTTCAGTTGGGAACAATCCCAGATTTTTAGTGTCTTGAGTCGAGTTGGTAATTTCCCATCAGGAAAGGATTTGAGAGATGGACAGCCAATGATCTCCAGGTGATCAAAATGACACAGGGTGTCAGGGCCATTTTCGTTGTGCATCAAACCCTCAGGCAGAGACTTGAATTCTGTACAGTATCGAATCTTCAAACTTTTTAACGTCGCAGGTAACATACCTCCTGGAAAGCATTTGAGCAAGGGACACTCTTCTATCTCCAAGTCTTCAAGAGGACAATTGCTAATGCCATCAGGGAGGGATCTAAGAGCTTTGCAATCCCGAAGTACTAGATGTCTCAGTGACGATAAAAGTCCAGCTTCAGGAATGGACACAAGATTTGGACATGTTTCAATGCATAGATCCTCAAGAGACAAAAGCATGTGCACCTTATGGATTGGCAGAAGCTCCAGTTTATCACAGCCTGACAATTTTGAACATTTATGAGTGCTGGGCATACCAATCTCTGTCGATGACACAAATTGAGGATGTTCGAAATTTTCTAATCCAGTTCCTTTTTCCCACAAAGAGGTCAGATTAGGAAAATCAGAAATCATCAGAACTTTAAGTGCTCCCAGTGACTGCAGAAAGTGGTCCGTCAAACAAGTAAGCTTTGACATACTCCCAAGTTTCAATGTGGTTGGGGAGGACTTATGAAACATGTATTTAAGTGTCACCCCATCACATTCTTCTAATTCCAGTTCACTAAGCACCGGAAGCTTTTCATCGGAATCTACCAACATTGGGCATTTAGCAATCGTAATCTTTACACAGGAAGGAAGACAGCTAGGTAACTTGCCCCGCAACTTGGGACAGTTCCACAAAGTAAGCTCGGAAAGACTAGGAAATTCTTCTTCATCAACTCCAGCTGAAGACCACCAAGATTCCCATTCCCGCATATCCTCAAATTTCAAAGTCTTCAGAGATTGAAAAGGCTTGACTGAAGAACCAACTCCGTAAAACCCAGGACCAACAGTCTCTACAGCATCCAGGCCCTGTATGCACAGATCCCTGAGTGAAGGTAGCCTCCCGAGTGGTGGTAATTCAGTGCATTTCCTGCAACAAGACAGTTCTAAGTGCACTATTTCAGAAAATGATGGATGTCCTACCCATGAAGGAAATTCTGTCCCGCCAAAGAATGAGATCTTTAGTTCTTTAAGGTTTGCATGAGGTTGTAGTGAGTTGAGAACAGGCATGTGATGTTTTATGACTTCACCTTTTAAGTCACTCTCAGACCATTTCAATTCCAACTCATCAAGGTTGTGCTTGCCCCTTAAATTAGCATGAGCTGCACGTCGAGCATCTATCACATTATGCAATGCCATTATGGAAAGTCGGCCTTGAAGATTCTTCAACCCTTTTAATTCTTCAATTCCACAGCCCTCTTTTTTTCCTACGATGAACTTGGACAATGTCTGAAGACCTGTCAAGTTACCCATCCACGAGGGCATCTCAATTAAATTATCAGTACCAGTAATATCCAGGTGACAAAGATTGATAAGAATACCAGTCCCTTGTGGCAGCTTCTGAAGCTTCCTGCATCCACATAATTTGAGTGTCTGCAAGTTTATGAGCTTGCTCACAGATTCAGGCAACTGCTTGATCTTAGTTTGAGAGAAATCAAGGTAACGCAACTGCTTCAAATCACCAATTGAATTTGGTAGCTCTGTAATGCAGTAACCACTCAATGAAAGAACTCTTAGGTGTTTCAATATCAACAGGGCCTCATGTAATACATTATTACTCAAGTAGCAATAGGCGCCCCAAGGTGAAGAGTAAAGTCTAAATGCAATGAAAGTTCGCAGACGCTTCAGTTTACCCAGGTCTTTGAACCTCTGCAGCACCTCATATTTACTCCGAGTGAATGACATATGGCGTTTCTTTTCAAGATCTGGAAAGATCCTGTTATATTCCTGCTTATCATTTAAATTGACACAAGTTTCTCCAGCAACAGATTGAGCCAGATCACTGATGAGATGATGCATCAGATAACGTTGTTCATTGCTGCTTGATCGCTGGAAAAACGATCTTGATAATAATTCATTAAAACAAGAGTATAATCCTTCCATCCTCTTCTCTCCTCCTGCATCTGGCAGAAATCCCTCGGCCATCCATAACAGCACTAATTCATCCTTATAGAATTCATAGTCTTTTGGAAGTATAGAACAGAAAACAAACAATTGCTTCAAATGTGAAGGAAGATGATAGTAGCTCAACCTCAATGCTGGAACTATGCCACCCTTGTGTTCTGATATATCCCACATCTTGCTATTAAGTACACTTTCCCATTCATCAACAGAAGGTTTAGTGCGCAAGAGGCCCCCAAGGGTTTCAACAGCCATTGGCAGTCCTCGGCACCTTTGAACTATTTGCTGGCCGACCTCCAGTAGATCTGGGAGATCATTGAAATTGGGCCTTCCCAACGCATGCTTTGCAAACAAAGACAGGCTATCATCCAATGACAGTACTTTCAAATGGTAACATGGTAAAGCACTCATCATTAACGCAACACCTTGATTAAGAGTTGTGAGGATGATTTTACTCCCAGGGGATGTCACTTGGAAAGGACGGCGAAGGACAGTCCAGTCATCATAGTTCTCATTCCAAACATCATCTAGAACAATAAGAAACTTCTTCCCCGCCAATTTCTCTCTCAGCCCAAGTTGCAGCAGATTCAAGTCCTTCGCATCGCAACTCCCCGAAACTGCCTCAAGAATAGTTCTCGTAACCCTAACAACATCAAAATCCTCAGAAACACAACACCAAACTTTCAAATCGAAAAAGGTATCCACTTTCTCATCATTGTAGACAAGCTGAGCAAGCGTCGTCTTACCCACACCACCCATCCCCACAATAGGAATCACACCAATCCCGTACTCATCACACCCTTGATCGCTAAAAAGAAACTTTAAGACTTCCTCTTTATCATTATCCCGACCACAAACATAAGAAAGATCCACTAAAGAAGTACTGGGTAATCTTTTCAACGACTTACTCTTCAACACCCCTCCACTGACATTCTCTCTAAGCTCAAGAATATTCTTCTTTTGAGCAATTTCTTGCGATCTAGCAGTAATACTCTTAATCTTGGAGTCCATTTTGCAAGTCAAGAACCCGGGTATTGCGCTCCTCGCCTTGCTTGAGCTAGCTCGCCGTTCCTTTGTAAGCTCAATGAAAACCCCGTCGAGCAAATCGTCAATATCATAGACCAAATCACGGATCTGTTCAAGCCAGAGTTTGACAGCATGGTTTCCCATCTGCTTCTCCTCTGCATCGTCAAGAACAGCACCGATCGTATGCAAATTTGTCTCCAGTTTCCTGATATTAGAGTGGATTTTTTTTCTGCTAGCGAACTTGAGTAGCTCCTGAGAGGTTAATTGGTTGATTATATGGCTGATTGAAGCTGAAAGGATAGGTTTTCCGATAACAAGAGCCATAATTAAATTGCTGTCTCTGGGTAGCTTGCAAATGGCTATCACTAGGAAATAAAAGCAAATCGAAAGAAAGAAACGAGAGAAGAAAATAGAGTGTTTTGCATCCACTTGCTGGCTGAAAATGAAAATGATTGAAGCAGCTCGTCATTAATTAATTATATGGTCAATCAGATATTTTGAAGGATCATCACGGAGATTAAAACTAAACCTTGCGTGTTAAGCAGGCTTTAAATCCTGTCAATGTTAAATAGGTGACATAAACAGTGGCATATACGCTCGGGCAACATTTGACAATTAGCATTTGGGCAGCCTCTGCAGGTGTTAGAGCAATTACAATGATAAAATTCATTTGGAAAGCTATATCTATAAAGTTGCTTTTTAAGTAGTTTAAATATAGTTTATTTTTGTTTGTATATAATTTAATTATATAATTAATAAGAGTAAACTATATAATTAAATAATTGTTTTAAAAAAAATCCTCCAACAATATAATTATTATTTTTAATTATATTTAAATAAAAAAATAAATTTAAAATAAAACTTTATCATGGCCTGCACAGATACAGAAACACACAGAGCCCGTTTGGGACGGCGTTTCAAACGAAGTTTCTAAATTATTTTTTTTTCATTTTAAATGAATATATTTTGATGTTTTTAGATCATTTTGATGTACTGATATCAAAAATAATTTTTTAAAAATAAAAAAATATTATTTTGATATATTTCGACACGAAAAGCACTTTGAAAAACGACTGCAACAGCTCTCCCAAGCAGACCAAAATAAAAGCATTTGGCTCTCAATTAGACCGCCCTGTCAGCCTCTCCCATACAACTTTATTATGGTTTTTTTGTACAGGATGCTACAAATAATATACGAGGGAGAAAAAAAATCATTTTGGCATCATATATATATATACTAGCCATGGCACCCGCGCCATTTAGATATATAGTAATATGAGGTCCCATCTTTTAATTTTTGACATTTGTGTAACATAAATAATAATGTTTTTGCACATCAAATCATGAATGATTACTTCATTAAGCTCACAAACAATTAAATTTGTGTAACATAAACAATTTTTGACATTTGTGTAACATGAACAAATTTTTTTCTATCAAATACTAATGTAGTGTCCCCATCATCAACCAATCTAAGAAAAACATTCATAGGCATTTTCCCATGAATACTTACCCACCACATAGCAGCTCATTAACATAGATCAAGTCTTCACAATAATTCTTATCAATTGCATGTTAACTCAAAAACTCAACATACTCAACAATTGACAAACATATGAAGATTTTAACTAATCAATCCACCTTCCATAACATTCAAATAATAAAAAATAATGCACTGAAACCTAACCTTACAAATGACAAAATCAAGTGTCAAATTAACAAATAGTCCTGAACCAACATAAGGGAACCATTCCTTGGCCAAATCATCTTGAAAATACTGCCACAGCATTGATCTACAAATTTATTTAAATGACAAGAAATTAGAAGAAGAAAATATTGAATAACATGAAACAATATTTCTTAAAAGAATAAATAATAGAGTACATCAATAATTGAGTAGAGGATGAAAGTAAAACGAGTACAACAAAACCATGTGTATATAAGAACAATTAACAGAGTTCACAATATTGCAAACCCAATAATGCAGATGTTTGGTGACCTGCTTCTCAACACCTTAAATTGTTTTTCATGCCAGCATGCAGGCCCAGTAATGCAGATTTTTAATAACCTATTTCACAACACCTAAAGTTCACAATATTGTAGCAAAGAACAATCAATTTAATTTTTGTGTAATTAAAACTAGTATTTGGTTAAAGATTTGTACAGAAAGAAACGCACTTCACAACACCTTCTCTTCTTGTTCCTGGACCAATTTTCAGGATCCTCTTGTTGTTGTGCCTCCAGAATCAACAGAGATTGCAGATAGATTCTGAAACAATATATATGAGATTGTGACAAACAATAAAAATAAATAAAGTTCATTTCTTTTTTATTCTGCAACAACAGAACAAGAAGATGCCAAATAAAGTTTAGTTTTGAAGAAACAGAAGAAAGAAAGAAACTATTCCAGGATTACACATGGTAGGAAAAAAGAATTGAACAGAAAAACAGGAGAGGGAGGGTCAGGAACAGAAATACATCCACTTCTACAATTATAGGAATGGTCGAAAGGCAATCATGCGTGCAGGTTTTCTGTGCAATAACCCCAGTGCACAAGGACCGCATATAACATTACAAAATGTGTGTGTGTTGCCAAACAAACAATTGAAAATCA
The DNA here is from genome assembly GCA_029228465.1 of Salix viminalis. Classification (NCBI taxonomy): domain Eukaryota; kingdom Viridiplantae; phylum Streptophyta; class Magnoliopsida; order Malpighiales; family Salicaceae; genus Salix; species Salix viminalis. Next base: position 14,743,020 of record CM055441.1, read on the forward strand.
TTACTATGAAAACAAAACTTATGAAAGAAAAAATATGTGATTTTGCTGGATTACTTCGCACAAGGGTTTGTATGCAATCTTGTTGAAATATATTTCTACATGTTCAGTAATCAATAACATGCATATATCCCAATAAAGTGTGGGAGTATAACTGTGGCAACAGTTATGGCCCCATATCATGAGCATTGGTGCAAGCAACTAAGCATTCCTCAATTGGAAGTCCAATCACCAAGCAAAAGGTTCTCAAATGTCCTCTCACTAAAAATTCAAAAGGAACACTAAGTTATTGCCCCTATCCCTTGAGCCCGCACTCCTAATAAACAAATTTTCCACGTATTGAATTTCTTGATCTTTATCTCCAATTGTTGGAAACTAATAAAGTTCTTCTGCTAAACTCTAATTAATGAACCTACAAAATCCTTCAAATTGTATTGGATTTCAGGTATTGTAGACATTCCCCATTTCCATCCCCAATCATTTTTAATTTCCCATTTATTGAAAAAGAAATCTCATTATTGGTTCATTTTTCATCAAATTATATGGATCAATCAGCACCCATGAAACTGACATTTTGTTTATAGAATACCATAACAATTTTATCTAACTCCATATATGAATATGGAATGTCTGAAATACACATGAATACAGAGGAATCAAGAGAATTTTAATTTTCTACTCAGATTGGAATTTGCAATGGATACAACAGAAAAAGAATTGAGAAATTTTACTTAACTTAGAGTTATGAAATTTTATATAGAATAACAAAAGTGATTCAATTTCTACCATTATTTATGATATTACAAATCACGATACAATTGGATACGGTTAAATAAATAAATCAGGATCTGATCCTTTCGAAGAGATGAGAACCCAATAGTCAAAAACAATATAAAGATGTTTTTCTAGCTCTTTCTACTGGATAAAACAGACACTAAATTGAAATTCCATATGAGAAGAAAGCATAGGAAAGAGCTTCAGAGGTACCTGGGGCTAGGTATTGCTTATTATAGATAGGGTAGGCATAGGGGATCAAATTATCATACTCACTCTTATTAGAGAGTATTTGACACTATTTATCATCTGAGAGAGAAAAATATAATTATATGCAAATGATGAAGAGAAAATAGGTTGCACAATGGTGGCTGATTGGCTTCTTGATGAATATTTGTTGAGAGATTGAGTAACAATCTGTATGGAGATACAGAACATTTGTTATCTTAAACCGTTTGTTTGGCTTGATTGCCTTGATGAATAGCTTTGATTTTAATTTGTTATTTATCACTACAGATTGCAAGATGCCA